>OY540805.1:17572555-17744537 GCA_961205885.1 Ptychoptera albimana
ATTACAATTATACAATTTTTTTTTTTTTTTTTAATTCAATTAAACACGAAAAATATAATAAAAATAATTATAATCATTTAAAAAAAAAAATAAATAAATTTCTTATCACTTAATATATCTCCCTTAAATAAAAAACGATTTACTTAGAAAAATTACGTTAAATCCTGTATTCATTATAATTTTGCGACAAATTATATTTATGCTCCTATCAGCTAATAACTAAAAAAAAAAAAAAAAAATCCTTTAATGAATTTTTACTGCATGATGTTTTCTATTAACAAATAATTTTTTTTTTTTTAATCTAAATTTAGAAGAACAAACAAGAAGTTTTATCACTAAAATGTATTTTTTTTTTTTTTTTTTTTTTTTACTTTAAAGTTAATTTATTTTAATTTACTTGACTGGCTTTGTGTTACATTTTTTGTTTTTTTTTTTTTTTTTTTTGGTTCATCTCAATTAATGCTTTGGTGTTATTTCGTTTTTTTTTAATGTATTTGTGGCTTAGCTAAAATATTATGACGTTTTATATATATATATATATATATATATATATGTGTATATTAATAAAATTAAAATTAAAATAAAATTAATAGTTTAAAAAGAAAAAAAAGAAAAATGTTTAACGTGTCTCACTCTGGCACAAACATTGCTTGGAAAATTATTAAGAAAAGAAAAAAAAAAAAAAAAAAAAAAAAAAACAAACATAATATATTTATTTTTTTTCGTTTCTTTTCTTTACTAAACCCGTTTATGTTTCACGATTTCTTGTCTTCATTCTTTATTTAAAAACATTTAAGAGGTTTTTTTCTCTTTTTTTTACAAATAAACAGTTATAATTCATCAAACAGAACAAAAAAAAAACAAATTAAAATATTTATGAAATTAAGTTTCACGCTTTTTCGTATTGGTTAGTGAAAAAAAAAAAACAAAAACAGACACAAAACACACAGGAAAAATCCATCTTGTTAGCATATCGCGTTTATTTATTTTTTTATTATTTTTTGTTTATAATTTTATTTTAAATTAATTTTTTTCTTTTCTTTATCGCGATCTGTCTGTTGTTTTATTTATTTTTCGTTTTTAGCAAACATAATTGTTTAGCAACAATAATAACTGAGTAACTACATGAAATAAAATTCATGTAAACATGGCTTAAAAATATATATATATATATTTTTGATTTATTTTCATTTTGTTTGTTGGTTAAAATAAATTTTATCATTATTGCGTGTTTTTTTTTTTTTTTTTTTTTTTTTTTTTTTTGTTTATATAATGATAGCAAACATTTCTTTTATTTTAATTAACGTGAGAGATAGGCTGTTTGTTTTTATTTTGCGAAAATGTTAAACGTTGACCAAATTACATTACATGCTGTGAATATTAGTTAAAATTAAACGATGCACAAAATATTAATTAAATTTATCTTTTTCTGTCTCTCTTTATTTTCTTTTTGGCTAATAAATTATAAAATTAAATTATTTAATTACTTATGTTTTTTTATTATTATTATAATTATTATTAAAAATGCAACACGAATTAAGTATTAAAGTTTATTTAAGCAGCGGACAAAAAAAAAAAAAAAACAAAAATGTGCTAAAGGTAAAAATAAAATAAAAAGATTAAGACATTAAGATGGAGAGAAAAAAAATAAAAAAATTATTTTCTTATCTGTGTTGTTTTGTTTTTTTGTTATTTCTTTAAATAATTAAATAATTAAATCAATGTAAGAAAAGGTAAATAATTAAAAACATTCGTAATCAAGTAATTTGTGAGTTGAATAATTTTTAATTTTTTTTGTTAAAGAAAATAGCGAAGGGAAACAGGATTAAAGCTTAAATAATAATAATTTATTCACAAAATTACAACACAGGATGTTAAAAAATAATTGTTTAATCATTTTTTTTTTGTTTTAACCACAAATGTAACCATTAAATTACTTCTTATTTTATTTTACGTTTACTAAAATTTAATGAATGCAATTAACTTAATTAATTAATTAAAAAACGAAAAAAAAAAAAAATAAAAAAATACTTGCAACGAAAATTACCATAAATTTTATTATTTTTTATTATAATTATCGCCGTGTTTAATTGCATCTTGTAAGCAGATGTTATTAAAAGAGAAACAACCGAATGAAAATAAATGTTTTAAAATGTTGGCATAAAATTTAAAATTTTTATTTTTAAAACAGATGAAAGCCATCCAACGAATTTTTTTCTTATTATTTTTTTTTTTTTTTATTAAATTTAATGAGACGACAATTAATTTCATTGAAATCGCTTTTTTGTATGGTTTTGTGTCACCGAGGTGCTTTTTAAAGCGGAGTTATCACTTTATGGTTGATTTTAATTTTTTTGTTAATAACAGGGTGAACTAAAATTTGTTAAAACCAACAAGTTTAAATCGTTTTAAAACTTGTTAAACACGTTACCAACATTTTAGCATCATGCTTTTATTTAAAAAATAAATTTATTAATAACCAATTTGTCGATTATATATTCTATAAGCTACTAAGAATTGTCTTAATTTTAAACCAGTAACACTTAACACTCATTATGGTTTTTTTTTTTTTTTACAATTTTTTTTACGAACAAAATACTAAACTTGATCAAAATACAATAAAAATCACAAATAAATAATTAAATTAAACACATAAAATTGATATACCCTATAAAATAATAATAACGCATAAAAAATAAAATCAATTAACATTCACATGGAAAATCATACATAAAATTAATTATCAATGACGTAATTAATATTACTTTAACGTTTTACGTTTTATTTTTATTTTTATTTTTTGCTGTGCTGTGCTGTTAAATATATTTAAATAATTAAATGTAGATGATAATGATTGTTATTGAGGTGACAAATGAAAAAAAAAAAAAAATTGTATAAATATTGCATCTTAGTTGCAAAAGGATAAAATAATAATAATAATAATGAATAAAATTCACACTTAGCTACATGATTTTTTTTAATTTTTTTTTTTTTTATTATATCTCTCTACTATAATTAAACACAATTTACTTTATATTATTATTGTTATTACAATAAGCATCAATTACTAATAATAAAAGTAATTTTAATATTATATTAAATATTATCACCCACACCAGAATCAATAATTATGTAAAGAAAAGAAGTAAAAAAAAAAAAAAAAAAAGAAACGATTTTTACTTCTCTTTTTTTTTTTGAATTAAATTTGTTCAATTGATAAACGCCTTAAAGAAAAAATGTTTTCTTCTTCTCGTTTTTTTTTTTTTTTTTTAATCAAAAAGTGTATTAAGTGTAAATTAAAGGTAATAAAAATCCGAAATTTTTTTTTTTATTCGCCTTTTATTTTAATCCCAAAAATATTGGTTAATTTAATTTTTGCGTACAACCAAGAAGTCAGCTAAATTAAAAATTAAATCCAACAACCGCATCCAGTCGTTTTATCTTATTTAAGTTTTTTTTTTTTCTTTACTTTACTTTACTTCCATGATGGTAAAGGAGTATTAAGTATAGAAGTTTATAGCCATTTTGTGTTATTGTTGTTGCTGATGTTACTGCAACTACCTGTCCAATTTTTTATTTTTTTTTTTTTTTTATTTAATACAAAAATAAAACGTTTGGCGAATATTAAAGTTATAAAATGTATAAAATAAGCAAAGGAATAACATTTATTTCTGTATATTTATTGCTTACCACAATTTGTTGTTGGGTTTTTCGTTTCAATTTTTTTCATTCTTAACCAGAGATTGGATATTTACAGAAAAAAAATTCACCAAACTTTGTCTTATCGCGAAATCTTTTGAAGCAAAAAAAAAAACGATGAAGAGAATAACAAAATTGCAAATTACATTTGTAATAAATAAAATTTCATATTTTTTTGTTGGCTCTGTATTATTCCTGTTGTTGTTGTTATTAACAAAGGTGAGTAATAAACTGGAATTTTGTATTAAGCTAAAGAGACAATGACATCTTAAGTTGAAAGGACACATTTTTTTTTTGTTTATTGTTTTATTGTTTTATTATTTGCTTTTAAGACAAAAATTAACTGCACACCTTACAGTCGATTTACCTAGTGCAAAAAAAAAAAAACATTTAACAAACAATTACCGAACGTTAAATTTGCACGTTGGTTATTTAATTTTAAATTAATTTAAACAAAAAAAAGAAAAAAAAAAGGATAAATTGCATAACCCTAACCACATCAACCTGAAGGACATTTACCCTTTTTCAGCACAACACAACACAAAAAATAAATTGTTTAATAATTTAAAGGTTATTTGCAGTTTTTTTTTTTTTTTTTTCAGGAAAACACTTTATTGAATGTAATAAAAAAATTACATTGAACAGAAAAAAAAAGGATACACGGAAGGGTTACCGACAAGAGCATAGGCAACAAAAAAAAAAAGTCAAACAATTACGTAATACAAAAATATGACCTTGGTGCTGAGTTAAAAAATCAAAAATCATAAAAAAAAAATTACTACGTGTACTTTAGATAAATAAATAATAAAGCGACAGGGACGATAAATAAAAAAAAAAAAAAAAAACTAAATTGTAAAAAAAACGAGCAACAATTTTGTAGTTGAAAAATAGGTGGAGTAATTGTGTATAGTGGGTTGAAAAGAATTTAAACCGAACATAAATTATGCTGTGTGTGCGCTTTAAAAATTATGATTTTTGTTGTCTTGAGAATGACCACAGAATGTTTTTTTTCGTCTCAACAGTGAAACACATTGAATACAATGTTATGGGCGAACAAAGCAAATCAACAATCGAAACACAGCAAAAAAAAAAAAAAAATATAGCAAAGCAGTCAGTATCAGTTTAGTTTGCATTCAAAATTGACTTGGATCCTTTCGAGTTGTGCGCTGATTTAGATAAAAGTAGCATCAGGTTTTTTTTTTT
Source organism: Ptychoptera albimana (assembly GCA_961205885.1). Taxonomy (NCBI): domain Eukaryota; kingdom Metazoa; phylum Arthropoda; class Insecta; order Diptera; family Ptychopteridae; genus Ptychoptera; species Ptychoptera albimana. The sequence goes on from OY540805.1 coordinate 17,577,458, forward strand.
TTTTTTTTTTGTTATTTTCCAAGGTAAATAAATAACGTTGTACACCTTGGGTAATATAGGTTATTCAGGTATGACCTTTACTTTATACTTTATTGATTGCAAATTTATCATTAATTTTTCTTATATAAACATAAAAACATGAATTATATTTACTACTCTACCACTGATAGTTTGTTTTCTTTTGCTTTTTTATATTTTTTTTTTTTTTTGTATTGTTTAAACAACTTTGAGTTAACATTTAAAGAAAAACGTTTATGATTTTTATGCAACTGAATCTAGTAAATCATTATTTTATTTAATCATCTCTAATTTTCTGTTTAACGATTCGTGCAACAATGAAGGACTAACATTTGCAATATAATTTTATTTTATATATAATAATAATAATAATAATAATAATAGTAAATCTGTCAATACTTTACATAAAATAAACGAACATAAATATTAATTATAATTAATAATTTAGAAAAATTCTATTTCTTTTGTATTTTTATTGACAGATTAATTTACTAATTTTTTTATTATTTTTACAAGAATGATTTATTTCTGTTTTTATTATTTCTATAATAAAAAATGGATGAGAAATTGTACGACAATGTAGAATAATCATAATAATAATAATAATAAGAATTTAAGCGTAAATTTAATATATAACAAACAAGAAATAATAAAATAAAACAGAAATCACTTCACCCATGATTTGTAGTTTGATGGTAAATAGCTATCGATAGAAGGCAAAAAAAACTTTTAATTTCTTGTCTTGTCTTTAAACGTAGAGAGAAAAAAAAAAAAAATTATGACAGAATAAAATAAATAAAGTTTGCGCGTACGATAAGTCAATAACATATAAACAAACAAAAAACCAAAAACAATAATAAAAGCTCACGTCAAATCTTATTGTCAATAAATTATTTTTTTTTTATGGCATTTTTATTGATTTGAGCCAGGGCGAGAGCAAACAATATATCGATATAGAAAGTTAAGCACAGAGACAGAGATCAGATGACAGTTTTTAATTTTTTTTTTTTATTAATATTTTTGTTATTTAAATAATTTTTTTTTTTTTTTGATTAGATTTAATTAATTGTTATTACAGTGATTACTTGGTTATATTAATTAATTGATTATAAGGGGATATTTGAATAGAAATGTGATGTTTTTTTTTATACAAATTACCAACAATTTATCGATTTATTAATTCTTCTAAAAGCACAGCCTCAGGGTGAAAAATAATAATTAAAAAAAAAAAAAGTTTAAAAAATCGTAAATCGACACTACTTGAAAACACTAACACCTAGTAACTAGTTATGCGGGTGGCAGCCAAATAAAAATAAAAAAAACTTTCGCTTAAAAGTATAAATTTGTAGTGACACAATTACATCCGTTATAAAACAAACAAACAAAAAAAAACAGCAACATTAAATTAGCATTTAATCATCCTATAATTCATTTTAAATGTGTAATAAAAATATAAATAAAAATTATTATTATTATTATTATTATTTACTAGGCAATAAAAATTTTATTTAATAAAAAAAAAAAAAAAAAAAACGAGAGAGAGAGAGAACAGAAGAAAAATCGTCATAAATTTCTTATAATTTTTTATTTGTTTTTTAATTTATTTAATGCAATATTGTATTGTATACATTGCTGCCTGTCATTTGTATTTTTTAATATTTTAAATTAAACTGTTTTCTAAAATCATTCAATTACAAACGGTGCTTTGAGAAAACATATACACTGTTTTTGATAATAAAGAATTTTTAAACCTGTGTACCAGGTACACTTTGCCACCAAAGTAAAGCCAATAAAGTAACAGAGCAACCGTAAAATCATGTCATTAAAAAAAAAAAAAAAAAAAACAATTATTTTTAATTAAATCAATTAAAGCTAAAACAATTTTTCTTTATTTATTTGTTCACACCTTCGGTAATCGAATGAATAAATAAATAAAAAAAAAAAAAAATTATATAAATTAATATTTTAAACGTCTACAAACACTTTTTTTTCTATTTTTTTTTTAAACAAAAATTTTAATTACTTGTTGTGCGTAATTTTTATACCGTTTTTATTCCTACACCAAAAACAATTATTTTTTCTTTATTTTATTTATTTTATTATTTTTACTACACCAAATACGATACCACCGAAAATAACCGAAGTGAGTGAGAAAAAATTTGTTTAAAATAAAAAAAAAACGAAAATTGTTATTTATTAGTTTAATTTTAATTAGTTGTGCGTTTTTGTAACATTAAATTAAATTAAATTAAATTTTATTTGTTTATTTTTTTTCTTCCACAACAAGGTGTTTCATAATATGGCGACGTTTAATTGTTTTTTTTTTATTTTTTTTTTTTTAATTTTTATGGTGTTGAAGGTCTGTCACGAAATCTATTCATTCATTAATTTTTTATTATCATTTACTCTTCCTTTTGTTTTGAGTTTTTTTTCTTTTTTTTCATTTTTTATTGTAATTTTCAGCTAAGACCACATACTATGGTTTTTTTTTTTTTTTGTTAAATTAATTAAAATTTATGTTTTAATTATTTTTTATTGACTTAAAACTGCTTAAGAATGTCAATTTTGTTTGTAGTTTCAAAAAAAAAAAAAAAAATTATTCTACTGTTTATTGCTGTTTTATGTTTGAAAAAAAAAAAACTTTTGATTTACGGGTGTTGATACGGAATAATTATCTAAAAAAAATTTTAATGACACATGTATAACCGAGCTTATTTATTAATAAAAAATAAAAAAAAAAAAAAATTAACGTCAACCGTGGTGGCCGTTCAAGCATGAACGCTGACCAACAAGTTAAATAAATTTTATTAAATCAAAACACATCGTGTTTTTCATATTCAATTTTAATGTCTACACTTCAGAATGATAAAAAATAATTATTTAAAATTATTATTAATAAATAATGTGTTAATTAGATACCTTTAAAAATCAGATAACTTCGAACAATAACAATAAAAGTGTAACCACTAGCTAGATTAATTGCTTAAAAACACACAGTTTATTGCATTAAAAAATAAGAAAGAAAATAAAAACCGAATCTAATATGAATAAATAAACGATGAAACACCCTATTCCAATAATAATAATAATAAACAAATAAATTACACCAACCAACAAAAATATGATATTTCAAAATATTATTATTGTTATTATTATTATGATTATTATTCTTTTTGATGTGATTTTAATTACATTAGGAAAAAAAAAAAAAAAACTCAAAAATCAAAACACAATTTTTGATATTTTTATTACCAAAGCTGAAAAAAAAAAAAAAAAAAAAAAAACCCCCGAAAATAAACAATCATAAGTAAAATCCAATCAAACAGTTTTCTTGGTGTAAAGAAGAGAACGGGGAAGAAAAAAAACAATTTTTTATATTTATGTTTATCCTTCAATAAATACGATGTAATAAAAATTAAATAATAAATAAAACGACTTTAAATTAAAAATTAAAAACACTCATAAGTCACATCATAATCGATTTGTTTTAATGAAAAAAAATATGTGTGTGTGAGTTGTATATTTATTTGTATGCTTTAGATTTTAATTAGTTAATTAATAAGCAGAACATATGAAATATAATTTCTCTCTTTCTCTGTGCTAAAATTTAAGTAATTATCGTTATATCATTCTCAATTGGTTTACAAACAAAAATCAAAAAATTTTATTTTTATATTTTTCTTCTTTTCGTTTTTTTTTTTTTGGTTATGTTTAATTAATTAATTATTTTTTTCTTTTCTACTTCTTTAAACATAACATTTGCAATTGTAATTAATTAATTTTTTTTTTTTAATTTATTTTAAGAGTTTATCTGTTTGATTGTTAAAACAAAATTCTGATGTTTTGAAATAAAATAATTGGTTGTTTTTTTATTAAATAGTAAATATCCTAGTATCGAGACCAAAAAAAACTCAATTTCATTAGAAAAATAAAAGTAGAAAACATTTTATTTATTAATAAATACTCAATGATGCATTCTTAATAATATTGGATTTTTTATTAAATGATCTGTGTTATGTCCCTGCATTCCAATATTTATTCATTTCCAATCAAATGCATTCCTTTACTGTATAACATGGCGTTGCTTTTCGATATATTTTTAATAAATAACCTTAACTAGTCCCCATAGGCTTATCGTTTCCTTATCTTTTTTTTGGCAAATTTTTTCTGTTATCTATTTTTGTTTTATCCATAAGTATCCATAGCGGCTCAGAATAATAAAATTCTTAACGCAAATACCAAAGTTTATTCCTTTTAAAGGGATACTACAGATATTAACTGGCAAGGGATTTTATTTGTAAATTTCAGTATAGAATCGGTTAACCAGGTGTAGAACTAAAATAAAATCATTTAATGCTTGTGGTTTTTAATTTGATTAGAATTTTTTGGTTAAATATTTCATTGACAGTAAATAAAACGTTAGATAACAAACTAAATACTTTGTGTTTTATCTTTTATAGCATAGGTATTTCTAGGTGAAAATCATACCTTTTTGCATAATTATTATTTTTACTATTTCGGGTTCTTATTACAATACAGCGTTCATTACTCTTCTATTTTCCACATTATAAATGTTTCATTAAAACATTTTTTTTTCATTGCCTATTAACACCGACTTAACGTAACTAAACATAATTAAAAAACAAGAAATTTGAATAAATTTCATATAGAAACGGTTTTCAATTATTATTTTAATATTTCTCAAAAAAAAAAAAACTTATACGCGAATTAAGTAAGCCAAAAAGTTAATGCGCTTAGCATTTCCGTTCTTTCGTTTTTACTTTTTTTTTTTTTTTTTTCGTTTAATTTATTTAAGATACTTTTGACTATGATTGATGTGACGTACATGGCTTATTCGTCATCAATACTGTGCTTTTAACAATACGCAATTATTTATTCAAATTCAAATTAAAATACGCGTTCTGATTGCGCAGTTGGTTTTAATGTTCACAACGCGCATGTTAAGTTGTCTTGATTTAGTTTAATTGGTTAACGATGAGTTTACTATTTAGTTTAATGTGATAAACAAAAAAAGAGTATGTTCTTTAGCTTTTAAAAGGTTAATTTCTTATATAAACGTTTACATCAACAAACGGATAATTACTTATTTCCCTTCTTTACTATAATTTCCGTTTTTTGATTTTTCATTCAATTTTAACAAATTTTCTCAATTCATTTTGCTAGAGATAAAAGACTTCCTATCTTTTCTTAAATTTGTTTTTTTTTTTTTTTTTTTTTTTTTTTTTAAGTAAGTATCTACTACTTTACTTAATGTACCCAACATGACTCTGCTCTCACTCACCACTTACTTTCGTATACAAATTAATAACACGAACATCTTGCTGTAATTTCATTAATTTATATTTTCTCATTCCACTATATCTGCGTCTAATTATCTTAATAAGAATTTTTTTTTTTTTTTTTTTTTTTACAGAGAAAAAAAAAAAAAACAGAATTTTGTTTAAAGTGATTGTAAAGGCGAGACGAATTATAATTATTATCAGTAATTTTATTTAATTTATTCTATATTTTCTTTATCATTACAAAAATGAACAATTTTTGAAAAAAAATAATTTTATATCCGTTGACGTTTTTTTTTATTTTATTTTATGCGGTCGGATGTTGCGTTTTTTTTTTTTTGTTTTTGTTATAGTTTCCTATTAAATATTTTTAACAACACCTATATGTAGCAGTGATTATGCTCTAGTCTCTCATCTATTTGTATAAATATTATATATAAAAATTGAAAATCAATGAAGAAACAACGCGAAATATGTATAAAAAATAGCGAAGAATTTTTTTTTTAATTTTTTTTCTCAAAGACCTTGAAAGTTTAAAATTAAAAATAAAAAAAATAAAAAATTGATTATTATGTATTATGTATGTATTTTTATTTTCTGTTTTATTTTTTTTTATCTGTAAATTCATTTTCTATATGTATTTTGATTATTTTATTTTAACAAGCGAAATAAATAAACAAGAAAGAAAAAAAAAAAAAACGCAAGTAGCACTCCTTATGCGCGAAATAGGTCTTTTAAAGAAATAAAAAATAAAATTGTATATAACGGATATTATATATATATATATATATATTATATTCTATATACAAATGTATTTTCTTTTTATAATAAAATGATTCGCGCGACAATGACGACAATTTTCCTATTTTCACTATGTATTATTTTTTCTAGGAAATTTTTCTACCATTTTTCCCATGTTTGGATGATTTTTATTTTTTAACTTTTTTCTTGCTGTTGTTGTTGTATTAAAATGGAAAACCATCGCGCAGAATAATTTTTTTTTCTTTTTTTTTTGTTTTCTTTTAAAGGCGAATAGATGATGCTGAGGTTGTTATTGTTGTTGTTAGTATTCGAAGTGGTGGCTACATAAGTTGCCTTGCTGCTAGGCAGTGTTTATGTACATTTATTTGGTTGGTTCTATTATTATTTTCGTTCCATCGTTCGTTTGTTGCTATATATAATGTATTTATATATTGAAGAAAGAAAAAAAGCAAAAAAATAGAAAAGGGAAATCAGTTTTTGGTTGTTTTTCGTCATTTTTTTTTTCTTCATTTAAATGAATCCTCACAGTCTAAACACGATAAAATATGAAAATATATATTGTTGCTATACATTAGAATGGTTTTATATATTTATTTTTTTTATTCATATATACTTTTCAGTTATATACATGGATACATACATATATACCGACCGTAACAGCAGTATACACAACAGTAACATTGTATTAAAGATAAGCGCCTAGCGTACCAGGTCGCATAAATTTTATGTTTTATTACCATAGATTAGCTTTAAAGTATGTTTAGAATGTGATATCAACAAACAATTTATATATTCTATTAAAGCATATTCTAAACTCTTAATATGTATTCAAGAATTTAAAATTTTTTTTTAAATCTATAAGCAAAAAATAAAACGAAATCTTCTTAAGAAATTTAATTCTTTTTTTTTTTTTTTATGCATAATTTTTAATTTAAAGTAAGCGCGAGTTACCAATACCAATGTTATTTTGACGTCATCGTTGACATTATTATTAGTTTTTCTCATATAGAAAATTTTCTTAAGTTCTTCTTTTATGGAAATTTACTTAGTAAAATTAATTCTTAATAACATAAACAACGGAAATGTCTATTAGAAACGTTGTAAATGTAATTAAACCCCTTAAATCGTTGTTTTTACAATGCATTAGCTAAAATTACTCAATATTTAAACGTAATAAAAATTTGCTTAAAAGACTTAAGAACTAAAAATCTAATCCAGTTTTTATTATTTAACGTAATGTTGGTAAAAGTCTCAATTAATCGATAAACATTATACAGAAAACTTTAATTAGAAAAATAAAAAATAAATATTAATTTGCATAATTAAACAAAAGAGGGAAAATAAATAAATAAAAAATATTTAAAAGAATTTAAATGGGCAACCAAATTACAGTTTTTTTTTTTTTTTTTTTTTCTCTGTTTCTGTTTTAATCAATAATTAATTCATAAACAAGAAAGCAAAGAAAGGCAACTTTGTAGATATACAGACAACAGACAGACGTGTATCATTTAAATAATAATAATAATAATTATAATAATATTCATTGAGTAATAATTTAATTTCGTTAATAACTAAATTTTCAATTTGATTTTTTTTTTTTTTTTCTTCGTCTTTTTTTTTTTTTATCAACGACAAACGAATATAAATTACGTTTTTTTGTTAGAAAAAAAATTCTTCTTTTAAAATCAATTCAATTCAAAAGAAAAGAAAAGAAATGAAATACAAAAAAAAAAAAAAAGGAAAAAAACAATTCACTCTGCTTGTATTGGATTTTACAGCACCAACGACGTTTTTTTTTTTTTTTTGAATTTCTCTGTATTTTCGGTTACAAAAATTACCTTTATCGCCGTAAAAAAATCTTAAATATTTTCTTTTCTACTTATAACAACACAGAAAATAGGGTTGGTTTTGCTAAAAAAAAAAAAAAAAAAGAAAAAGTAAAAGAATAAAAAAAATTAATTTAAAGACAGGTTAAATTCGAAGCTTAAACCTGTTCAAGGATATTTATTTTTAAATTTTTCCGTTCTTTATGTTTTCTTTACTTTACGAAGGACATTTATGTGAATTCGAAATATATATATATATATATTGTAAGGCTGAGAATATTTCTGTTTAAGTGTGAAACATTAAAGTGGATTAAGAAGTGAAAATGTTTTCATTAATTACTGCCGAGGTTAAGGTGTTTACTATTATTAAATATATTTTTTTTTCTTCTCTTTTCTAATCCTTTCTAAAAATCAATTTGTTTGAATTTTTTTATATGCTATTGTCTAGATTATTTTATAATCATCGTCAGAGTCAGTGAATCAATTTCTTTTTTTAATTTTTAATCAAAAATCTATAGCAAAAGTGGCAACAAAGTACAAAGCACTAATTAAAGAACTTTTTTCTATATACTTCAATGTTTATTAAAGAAGTCTTCCCATTGCAGTTATAAACTTTAGTTTAGTTTCGCAGAGTTTGTTGGTTGCTTGTTTTTATTTTTTGGCTAATTTAAAAGCAAAAAAAAAAAACGAAAAAATATTTCTCTTGTTGGGAAAATTCCATTTTTTTTTTTTTTTTTTATTTTTAACTCAACTTTTCCGTGCTTTTAAATTACAAAAAAAAAAAAAAAGTTTACGGTTCCCCATTTAAAAAAAAAAAATAAACAAACAAACTTAAAAAGGAAACTTTGTTCACCCCATCCACCGCCCACAATTCTTGACGTTGTTTAAATGCCGACTGTATTTTAGGTTTCTTTAGAAAAAGCAACTCAACTGTGTCTGGTTATATGCATACAACATTTGACATAAAACGAAAAACTTTTTTTCAGTCATTTGCTTCTCGTTTAGAATTTCAGTTTTTTTTTTTTTTTTGTTGTTGTTATTTTGTCTTTCTAGAAGAACAAACAAACACAACATCCGCACAAGCATTCAAAATGGTTAAGCGAGAAAAGTTTAAGAAATGGACAAACGAATAAACAGCGAATCTTATCGTTTTCTAAAGAAATTTTCCTTCTTTTTTTTTCCTTTTTTCTTTTACGTTTATCTTGTTGTGTTGCTAGAAGAAAATTTGCTAAAGTTGCACATTTTTATGCTTTAGAATTTTCTGTTGTCTATATATATATATATATATATTTTTTTTTTTTTAGCTACGTTGAAATGATAAAAACTATAACACACATGTTTTTTCCTTTCCTTTTATTTTATTTTCCTAAAGTTTTCCTCATTTACTTGTTTTTTTTTTTTTTTTCCTTTCTCCTATTATCATTTTTTTTTTTTTTTTATTAATAAAAATTGTAATAAGAAACAATGTTTAAGTTGTTCTTAGCATAAATGAAATTACAACTTTATTATACAAAACGGTGCAGGATCAGGATAATCATTTTTTTCTTTTCGTTTTTTTTTTTTTGTATAAATTCACCAAGTTTAACTAAAATATTTAATTAATTTAATTATAACGACACGCAAAAGTAACGTCTACTAAAATTACTTAATTTATCTTAAATGTTATTAACTAATCGATAAATAACAATAGTTTAATGCTGCTATATAGAATCATGTTTATTTTTATTTGACAAAAGTAGAAAAGCATATAGAGAAAGAAAAAGTAAAAACGTAAAATAATAAAAAAAAAGGAAGAAGGAAATGGTGTGTAAAAAAATAATTTTTTTTTTTCTTTTCTTGTAAGGGTTGTGCGGATAATACAACAACGTAAAAAATAAAAGAAAAAACCTTGAACACAACCCTTTATAACAATAATAATATTTTTAAAAGACATTTCCTACACAAAATAACCATGGAAAAAAAAATAATTTCAATATTTGTCTGCATGTAATGAAAAAAAAAAAAAATTTTTTTTAAGGAAACAAAATTATTTTTTAACCCTTTTCATTGTTTTTTATTGATTGTCTATAACTTCATTAAAGAAAACCTTTACATAAAAGTTACAAACACAAACGATGACCAAAACAGCAACATTAAGCTTTTGTTATAATTCTTCATAAAACAAAAATAAATCGCACAAACCACTCCTTATTCTTCATTTTATCTCCACCTATCACAAAATTAATTTTTATCCTTATTGCAAAAAAAGAAGGAAAAAACAAAAAAAAAAAACACTTTAATTTTGTTATAGAATAAAACGGATAAAATTTAAGAAAATCTTTATGGAATTATTATCTACGTAAGCTGGACCACAGCGAACAACTAGGCGACAATAAGCAACTTTTACAATCATTAACTCAACAAATAACAAACATTTTATACGATAATTAACTACACGAGACATATCATTTTATGATTATATTCCCCTTTTAGGCATTTATTATATTATCTAAGGCGAATTATTCTTGAATAAAAAGGCCTCTGAACACAAGACCTTGAATATGAAAATTTAGAATACATTTGTGTTAACCAATGCATACATTTTTTTTTTTTTTTTTATTAATTATTACAAGTGAAGAATGTTTGATTATAATAATAATAATAATTAAAAACGGCCTTGTTCACTCATTTATATCATAAATAATCAACCTACACAAATTTCCTGAATAAAACAGTTTTACCACTAGCAAGGAGATTTATAAAAAAAAAATCAAATAAATAAAAGATTGGGTCGTGACGCAACAATCACAAGTTCCAGTGATGTCAAAAGGAACAATATAACTAAAAAAAAAAAAAAAAATTCCTGTAGAAAAGTATTAATTACAAATTTTTATGCAGCAAAAAAAAACCAAAAACAAATAAAAAAAAAATCTGCAAATGAAAAAGCAGCGAATAAATAAAAAAAAATGTAACTTTTATTCGCAAATAAAATTAATTGGCCGTGTAATATGATGACAATTTTTGTTATTATTATTATTGTTATTGTTATTATTTATTATTATTATTATTATTATTAATTTTAAACGCAACATGAAAATAGCAGTAAAACAAAAGACATAATTTAATTTAATTTAATTATTTATTAAAAAAAAAAATATAAAAAATATCGTATTCGTGGATGAGGATGAGTAATTTTTTTTTTTGATTTTTTTTTTTAGTTTTTTATTTTTTATTAATATTTAAAAATTTATTTTCTTCATTGTTTATAAAAACATGCATTAAATAAATGCATTTAGTTTTATTTGTAATTAAAATAATAAATTTATAACAACACTGTGTCGCACTGATCAAACAATAATCAAGCAACAAACAGCGTATCACACTTAAAACCAAAAATTTGAACTTTTTTTGTTTATTTCCTTCTTTTTTTTTATTTATTTATTTTTTTGTTTTTTTTTTTTATGCAAACATATTATATATTGTTATATGTTTTATGTGCTGTGATATAAAAGAGAAATAAAAACATTGTTTATTCGTTATAACAATAAACACAAATTTATCACAATCTTCCTTGCACTTTTTATTTATTTATTTATTTATTATCAGTTATATATATATTTTTTTTTTATTTTTTTTTATTTCGTTTTGTTTGTTTATTATTTTATCACCAACGAAGTACAGGAACAACAAAAAAAAAAAATTATGAAGAATAATCATAAAAACCGATAGAAAAAAAAAAGAAAGCGACACTTTCAGGATGAAAAGGAAAAAATAATAACAATAATAATAATAATAATATTGACTTTATTGACAAAAAATATGTGATGATCCTGTTCAGTTTATTCGCTTAATTTTTTTTTTTTATTATTATTTATTTCATTCAAGTACCATAAGGAAGAATATGCTTTTTCAACTCAGTTTTTTTTTTATACCGTCGGATGAGCGTGTGGTTTATTTATTTTTTTTTTTTTCGTTTAAAAATAGCAAACAATTTTTTTTTCCTTTTTTTTTATTTATTTATTTATTTCTATACTTTGCTTTACTTTATTTTACTGTACTTTACTGTACTTTATAGCATTTTAAGTGCTATTTAATTTTTTATATTTTTCTTGCGGAAAAAAAACAAAGTGGATTTTACAGTAAAAACATTTCTTTAAAATTTCTTATTAATTTTCTTTGTAAATAAAAAAAAAAAAAAAAATTTGTCAAGCAATATGTACTATATGAGTAATTAATTTAACGGAAGTAGGATGTAAACTGCTTCTTTTTTTTATATATATATATATTTGTTTATTTAACACTTTTTTCATTAACACTAGAAAATAACTTAAGTAATAATAATAATAATAATAATAATAATAATAATTTTATTACTACAGAAGGTAGTTCTATCAGAAAATGACACTTTTTTTTTTGTAGGATTAAATTTTAATTTTTTTTTTTATTAAAGCTTCAATTTTGTATGTTAATCGACATACTTATCGTTTAGTAATGTTTATAATACTTGTCGCATTGATTTTACAAATCACGGAAGCAGAGTAATCTTTAATAATACAACAACAACAACTACAACAAAAAAAAAAACATAATATTCATGACACCCTTATTACTAGCCTTTGGAATCGACAAAACAAATACAATTTCTACACCCATTTTGTGACAAGGAAATGGTAGCTGTGGCAAATTGACAGATGTTCGCAATTTTTCGATTAAATCTTACTAAATTCTAAATAATAATAATAATAATAATAATAACAGCAGTATGGATGGAAAAAAAAAAATCTTTACCAATGCAAAAACTAAACAAAATAATAACGAGTAGGAATGGTGTCAAACATAATATTGTGTACAAGAGAAAAAGAAAAAAGAAGGAAAATTAACAAAGGAAATTGTTTGCCACATCCCACCTCATTCTCCCTTTTGGCTTAACAGTTCGTCATAACAAAAAATCACAAAAATCCTTCAAAACACTACTGACACAATTTCACAAAAAATAAATTCATTTGGCAAAAATGAAGAATTTTTTTTTTTTTTTTTTTTTTTTAAATTAAATTACTTAGCAAAATTACTTGTCTGCCAGACTTATTACTGAGATAACGCATGTTGGTTGAGTTATTATAATAAATTTTTTTATTAAATAAAATAAAAATAATATTGCATTACTTTTGTGTGTTAGAATTTTATTCTAATTAAGTGTTTATTCTCTGTTTGTGTGTGTATTTAAAGTGGTGTTATTATTATTTACTATTTAAAAAAAAAAAAAAATGTCAAATTAGCATCCCATCATCATCAACGTTGTTATTATTATTATTATCATCGTTTGTCGCTTTGTTAGTATCATTATTATTATTATTATTATTATTATTATTATTATTATTATTATTATTATTATTATTATTATTATTATTATTATTATTATTATTATTATTATTGCTGCTGCTGCTATTATTATTATTATAATGATTTGAATTTAAAAAAAAAAAAAAGCTGAAAATAGTGTCAAAGCATTATTATTAAAAAAGAGAAAATATGATCTAACTTAAAATATGTTGATCTAGGTTAGAAAAATAATTCATAATAATAATTTTTTTTTTCCATCTATATCATCATCTTGTTACAAAAAAATTTTTTTTTTTTTTGTCATCTCATCTCATCACTTTGTGTCATATTTTTGTTTCTTCGTTTTTTTTTTTTTTTTTTTTTTTCATTTAATACTTTATTTACTTGTTTGAATTATTTTTTAATAATATTTTCGTTGTTTTTTTTTTTTAAATTTATTTATTACTTTATTGTCTTGTTATTAATTTTTCCTTTTCTTTTTATAAAGTGCTTTTAATAAGAATTTATTATTATTTTGTTTCAAGTGTCAATGGGTTTTTTTTTTTTTTTCCTCTCTATTTATTTATTTATTGTAATTTTCTAATTAAAGTAACAAATAATAATTTTTCTTCTTCTTTTTTTTTTATTTCAATTCAATTTATTCGTGTTATTTAATACATAACTCGTTTACAGTTAATAATTCATAGTATAACTATCGTTATGAATTAATTTTTGGTTAAAATAATTAATAAATTTAATTCATTTTCTACTTATATAGATAGTATGAGACGAAAAAAAAAAAAAAAAAAAACACTTTGCTATTATACCGGTTAGTATTGTATATGTATACCAGTTTTAAAAAAGTTACGAAAAAACGAACATAATAAATTACAAAAGAAAAAAGTTTAATTATTATAGATAGCAAAATTTATAGAAAATTATAAAGTTAAACGAAATGCTAAAAATAAAACATTTTATAAAATATAATTCTCATTCATTTACATTTGATTTGATTTGTTTTTTTGTTTTGATTGTGGTAATTTTATTTCACCAATTATATCTACAAATTTGTCTTATGCTAATTAATAGCAACTGAATTTACGATTTTACTCTGTTCGGTTTTTTTATTTAATTTTAGTTTATTCAATTCACATGCATTTTTGGTTTTTTTTTTTTTTTTTTTACAATTTTTCGGTGAAATTTTTCGTTTTTTTTTTTTCGTTTTTTATTATTTCGCGTGTTTTTGTGTCAAAATTAAATTAAAAAAAAAACAAGAAGTATTTTGTACATTTATGTTTCGGTGATAACAAAATTGAGAATTTACATAGTAATTTAACTTTTTTTGTTTTATTTAGATGATTTTTTTTTTTTGTTTGGTTGGTTGGTTGGTTGGTTTCGGAATGGAGAAAATAAAATCTAAATTCAAGACATCAGCGATGTTATAAGAAAAACTCCCTATTTCCGATAAAAACCTGTGTCTAAAGCATAATTTTCATCTTGCAAATCTTCCAACAAAAAAAAAGTAGAAGCAGAAAAAAAAGAAAAAAACAAAATATGAACACGGGAATATAAGTGTAATATGTATGCGAAACATCATGAATATTGTGAATAACTTAGATGTTAACATCGAGATGTTATTTTGCTTATGATGTCGTTCTTATTATCTTACTGCTTTGTAATGCTGGTGGCGACGGTATTATGACAATTTTTTTTTTTTGATATGGATTTTCGATCCATTTTCACTGGTTATGGTTCCTCAACCTTATAACCTCTTGTTGATAGAAAAGTTTTGTAAAATGTAAAATAGTTATATTTTGCATAAAAATGAAAAACAAAAAAAAAAAACACTACGCGACTTCATTCTTATAAATTTAATAACATAACACGTGCTAACAATTGTTTATAGCATTTTATGTGGTTTAATAAAGGAAAAACAAAACTAAAGAGCGAATAAAACATGAAAAAATTATTTTTTAAAAAAGAAAACGAAAAGGTGGAGATAAAAAAAAACACACATGTGATTATGTAATGTATTTTATTAAGTAATTAATGCTATGTATTACAATTACATAGCGTAAAGTTGCCAGCCAAGAACCAGATTAAACAAACCAACGAGAAATGCATAAAACTATAATTTCACAGCATAAATATTAAAAGCTAATTAAAATAAAATAATAAAAATTAAAATTAAATAAAAATGACACATTAAATAATTAACATGAAACATGAAGTTAGTTCGTATGTGGACCGTTATTATGCTGAATGGCGCTATCTGACAGACTATGTAATAAAAAAGATTTATATATCGTATTCGTGATGGTGGCACATATAGTGATTTCATTATGCCGCATTATGGTTTTTTTTATATTTTTAAAATATTACAATCGGCTTTTATCAAGTCAAAAAAGAACAACAATCATGGTGAAACATACGCACGCCTTCTTTATGCTGCTGGCTGCCTGTAACCATTTACGAATGGGTAAGTGAAAAGCAAACAATCAAAAAATAAAAAAGTATGGTGGAGCTAAAATTGCTACGCAATCAAATTGCGTCTATATAACCATCACTGTCTTTTTATTGGTCAATAAAATTGTAATATAAAGTGTGTGCCTACTCTACAAACGAGTTGCGTAAAAGTGTGTGTAATATGTTTTTCGCCTTTTTTTTTTGTTCGTCTCATCTGAAAATGGTTGACATAACTTTCTCGCTTCCTATTTTTTATTTTTTTCTTATCAGCCTATGTTTTACTCATTTTTTTCTATACAAACATTTATCACTCACCTTATTTTTGATATTTTTATTATAGGAAATTATTAAAATCACATTATATATTGATGCTTTTCCCGCAGCCATACATTGCTTAGTGCTGTGATAGTGTGCGTGAGGTTAAACGAGTCTACTTTGTCACTCCAATTTAATTTTCGTTGTGTGATTTATATAGTTGCCTTTTGCACACACATTATACAGTCGTTTAGAAATAAAATAAACAAATAATAAAATGTAAAGGGATAAGTGGGATAAACAAGTCCTTTTTACAGCCATCCAAGGAGCAAGAGTAGTATAAATAAAAACAAAAAATTACAAAAAAAAAAAAAAAAAAATCTGGGTCGCAACTTTGATTGTCCTTTTCTAGAAAATTTATTATTATTATTATTTTTATTTTAACAATGGTTAAATGGGTAACTAATTTTTTTTTTTTTTTTGTCTCGTTTTTATTTTGCAAATATAATTAACCACGCCTTGTTTATGCAATAACTACAAACTATAAAATAATAACGCCCAAATACAGCAATAATGCAATTTTAAACACAAACAATTGTTATTATGTAACTTTAGCCAACTTTAACACCAATTTTTTTTTTTTTAGCAAATTTTTGTTTTGTTTGTTTATTCTTTAGCCTCTGTAAATTAAAGTTTAGAATGTGCAATTCGGTTACTTAGTGTACCACTCGATACCGTGCATATTGTTTAAATTGTTGCAAAACGTTCGGTATGCCTCCATCTGGTGACAAAGCACTGAACAAACATTGCAACACAGTGGATTTTTGATTAAATTACTTTGGTTGTAGAAAGAAATTAAAATTTTATAAAAATTATAACAAAGCAGAAAAAAATAAAAATAAAATAAAAAATAAAACTTTGTAGACGATAAGATTTAACGAAATTGTAAGTTTTTCTAAATTGCATATTGTGTCGTCTGTCCTTATAATCTATTTATCCTTGCATTGCCGTACATCCTATACCTCGGACAATTTTAAAATTTTACCAATTACTGTTGCTTAATCTAAACTTATCTCTGATGGCTGGAAATAACTTTTTTGTTATTTTTAAAACTAATTAAAACAAAAGTAATTATCACACAACAAACTGAATTATTTATTATTTTTCCAAGTATTAGATAGGTTTTTTTTCATTTCTTCTTCTCATTGCTTTTTTGAGTTTATTTTTTTATTTTTTGTTTTTAATTTAATTTAATTTAATTTATTATTAATTTTTGTTTTTCTCTCTCTCTCTCTCACTATCAGTTTCTGGTCTTCGTGTACATGAAAATATGCGCACACAAGTAATAAGCTTTAAATAAATAAATAAAAACGAAAATTCATTCTGATCACGATTTTTCTATTTAAACCGAATGAAGCGAAAATATTTTTCTTGTTTTTTTTTTTTTTTTTACACTTTTCTCTCCTTTAGATGTTTATTAAAATCATATAGAAATTGTGTTTTAATTTTAATTTATATAAATTTAATATAAAC
This sequence comes from Ptychoptera albimana, assembly GCA_961205885.1. Classification (NCBI taxonomy): domain Eukaryota; kingdom Metazoa; phylum Arthropoda; class Insecta; order Diptera; family Ptychopteridae; genus Ptychoptera; species Ptychoptera albimana. The sequence continues at coordinate 17,594,916 of OY540805.1, forward strand.
AAATTCAAGTTATTTACACGTAGTTTATGCATTAAAATGCATTTCAGTAACTGTGGGTGGGAATTGCCCTTTTTATTATTATTAACGTCTGAATTAAAACGATTAAGTCACATAATATTTGCTCTTATTGTATTTTTTTTTTTTTTTTTACATAATTATAATATAAATTGTTTTGTTTTTAGTTTCATAACCGATGACAAGTGACAACCAGACATTATGAATTTTTAATCAAAATAATAATTATTTTCACGATCAAAATGACAACAACACAACGCAAAAAAAAGTTACTAAAACGAACATGACTAAAGGTAAAACAATTAATAAAAAATGAATATAGAAACCCTCATCAATAATTAATTAATTTTTTATTTAATTTCATTAATCTAGAAACGAGACAACGTTTATTATGCTGTAGTGAAAAACCAAAGGAAAAATAAAAACAAACAAAATTAAAATTGCTCTAGGTGTTTGCTGATTTTAATTTGATGGAAAAAAAAAACATTTTTTTTTTTTTTTTTTGGTTTCTCATCGTAGAAAAATGTTTTATATAAATGACAAAATTATAATTATAAAGAAAAATGTTTAAAAATAATTTTTTATATTTCATTATGCCGTCATGAAAATAGCTGCAAAATTGTTATTGAGGTGAAAAAAATAAAAATAGATTTTTTTTTATTTTTCTTTTAATTTTCTTTGATGATTTGCTTCAGTTGTGGGTGGTAGAGTTCTTTTTTATTTTGCCAAATCATCGTTATTGTGTTTTTTTTCTGTGTTTTATTTTTTTTATTATTATTATAAGCTGATTCTAGATTTACAGCAGTAGTAAGCAGAAGAACCAACAACACTTGAATTAAATTAAATGATTATGGACAATAGAAAGGATATAAAAGGCTAAACAAAATATTGAATATTTTCCAATTATAATAATGCGGATTGTTTTAAGTGATCAAGAATTGGACCACGAAATAAAATAAATAAAAAAAAAAAAAAAATCATCAGAAAAGAAAGCAGAAAAAAACCATAAAAAGCATAAAAAATTCATCTTTCGACGTTGTGTCGTCATAATAATCAACCAGAACAATACAGAAGAAATATATAATAAAAGAGCAAAAGAAAATTAGATAAAATAAAATAAAAAAGCAAATTTTTCCTGTCTGTCCTTTAGCCAGGATGTTAAATACGGAAGCCAAAACAACCAAAAATTGCTTGTTTCAAAACATATAATAATAGAAAAGTAAGTAATTTCCATGCATTTAAATTACCTCCCATGTGTTGTTTCTCTCTATACATATTTTTTCGTTTAAAACTTTTATTCGTTTTATTTATTTATTTATTATAATTTTGTTTTTTTTCTTGTTTTGTGTGTTTTAAATACACAGGATGAGTATTTATTTAAATCACCCACCACCTTCTACATTTCTTATTTTTATTTTTATTTTATTTTTATTATTATATTCTTCTTTGCGTTTTTAGTAATTTTTTTCTTTCTATTCTTTTCTTTTTAGAGTGTTTGCATATTTATTTTTTTATAGAAAAGAAAAAAAAACAAACAAACAAACCCACCCTACACAACCCCTGTGATAAGAAAACCAAAAACCTGTGAAATAAAATAAGAAAAAAAAAAATCATCTATGCTTAAGTTTACATAACAAGATTCCATTTATAAACAGCATCGGTAGCTAGTAGTGACTACAATCAAATGATCGCACCCACGCTCTATATTCTAGGTGGTTTACGTGGTTTTTCAGGTATTTTTCCTTGATGTTTGTTTTCTGTTATAATTTTTATTTTTATTTTGTTTTCACGTTACAGAATCAACTTTATTTATTTATTTTTCTTCTTTTTTTTTTAACACATCTCCTCTTATTTTCTATTCATTTTTGAACAGTATAATTATACATAATTTTAGATAAAATTCACATCGTTCTGCAGAATACTGGGATAAAGACAAAACAAATATATATATTCGCTGTGTGCTTTTTTTTATTTATTTATTTTTATTATTATTTTTTTTTTTTTTTTTTTTGCATACAAAAGTTAAAAAGTGATAAAATTTACAAACGAGGAAAATTTGTGAAAATCTTATACGATGATACCAGACATGAATAAAATTGTAAAAGACAGTGGTGTCGTTTGGCTGTGGGAGTTCCGTTTGTTAACTTGTTAGCTACGCTGTGTTGAATCGACTGAGTGACTTTATTCAAATTTGTCACCAACGACTCAATTCGTATTGAATCAAGAAACAAGAAAAAAAAATTTAGTTTTTTTTTTTTAACAAAATTTGGTGAACAAATTTTTTCTTTAAATTTTGTATTAGAGAAGCGAGACCGTTATATTTGCTTTTCAAAATACGCTTTTCAAAAATGACATCAGTCGAAGTAAAGAGAATGAGAATTTCAACTTCAACATGGCTTAGTTAAGTTTATTTAATATTATCATAATAGACGAATTTTGCGGGCACGTTCAACAGAAAAGTTTTTCATTAAAATAAGAAGCAGTAGTTGGTCGTGTCGTGCACGTTTTATTTATTCTACTCTCACGGATTCCTCATAAACAAAATATTTACTCACAAGAAGTTTTTTTTCATTTTATTTGTATTCAAGCATTTGTAGTGTGGTGACTAAGTGGGTGATGTTAAAAGTCTCCTATTCGCTCTGATGATTATTGAATGACGATGATGACTATTTGGATGACTGTGGCGGATGTTCAAGAGTATTGTTATAAATATTACTCACTCTTAAATGGGAATGGCGATATTTACTAAAAGACTCTATGGCAACGATATGGCAGCTGCGGAGGTCAAAAACTCTCGCTCTCTCTCTCACAAAACTTTTTAACATTTCAGTAAATTTTAGTGATTGAGTGTGTGTTCTGTTTGAATAATAAGTCTAACGCATACATTTACAAGTTAACAGCAGCCTCCTCCAATTTATAATAATACGTAAACTCTGTACGCACACACAACGATAAAACGGTGGCACATGCTTATTTAAATATTATATAAACGAAATGAAACTCACGCCTCTGTTTATACAGTACAAATCACACACAATGAAAACTTTGACTGAGTAACAAAAAATCAACAACAAAAAATAAAAAAAGGAAAAAACTCCACGTTCTAGGTGGTTGTACAGTGTTTATTTTGTTGTTGGCCTAACCATTTGTATGATATTACTCGTGGGTAAAATCATTTTTTTTTTTTTTTTTTTTTTTTTTGGTAGAAAAGTTTAGGAGTTTCTCAACGTATAAGTATATATATGTATATATAAAATGAAAAATTCCATCCAACCATTTATATGTTTGTGTTAGTGTTGATACTCGATGATATTTTCAACAAAATAACTAGCAGCGTCACGGTGCCCGTAAAGACGTATCAAAGCGTCGCTTAACGTTGAAACGAAAACATCTTCTCTAAGTTATTTTGTATTTTTAATATAAATTTATAATATTTATTAAACAAATAAAGATAAAATTTTTTTTTTTTTTTTTTTCATTTATTTTCGGTTGTTGTTTTGGTTTTAAAAAATATTTTTGTTCTATAATAATAAGTAAAAGTCGCGATTTTTTTTTTGTTGTTGCTTACAAAAAGTATTTAATATAGCATCAGTTCGTCATATAATAAATAATTTTTTAACTGTTTCTTTAACAAAGATAATAAATAAAATACTTTTGCAATTGGCAATCAACTTGTTATAAATAAATAAATAAATAAATAAAAAAAAAAAAAAAACGCGACACAAAAAACGTCACCAGTGTTGTTTGTTGATTTTATTTTTTCTGTTACTGTTCGCATTTATTACTTATTTGTTTTATAAAATTTAGTCATTTTCTGTTTAATTGAATTTAATTTAATACTTTAAAACAAAACATACACAGATGTAAATTATTATTCTTATATTGTTGTTGCCGTTTGTTTGTTTGTTGTTTTTTTTTTTTTTTGTAATAAAAATTAAATCAAGTTACTGCTGTTGCTGTTGTTGTTTATTTTACTTTTATTTTATTTTAATTTAAATTGTTTTTTTTTTTTTTTTTTGGTTGTTACTAAAGAATTTAAGAAGACAAACAATAATTTTTTAATGAAAATCAATACACGATTTGTTTTTAATTAACAAGAAGAAATTAATTCTCTTTTCCTTTTTTTTTTTTTTTTTCTTTTTTGAGATTATCAACACAAATCACAGACAATGGTAAAAAAATTTGTATTAATTTTATTCTTATTATTTTACATTCAGAAGGCAAAGAAACAGAGAATGATAAAAAAAAAAAACGCACACACAGACTAGTTTCTTACAAATATTTTGTTAACGTAAAGTAAAATTTTTCGTATCTAAACGTGTTTTTTTTTTTTGACAAAAAAAGAAAGAGTTTTATTTTTATTTTGGTTTTCTTGATTCTTATAAATTAAAAATTGAAATAATAATAATAAGAACAACAACAACATAACAAATAAACTAAAACAACTACTGTCAGTATTAAAAAAGTGTTTGACGATGGTGGAACAAAAAATAATAAAAAATTAATTAAAAAGTATTAAAACTGTTTTGTAAAAAAAAAAAAAAATAGAAATAAAAATAAAAATGTGAGTAGAAAACAAATTATTTACTAATAAATTAATTATAAATATTTAATCCATTTTTTTTTTAGCATTATTTTATGTGATTAAAAAATTATTTTTCTTGTGTCACTTTTTTTTTTTTTTTTTATTGTTAAATTTTTCATGTAAATTTGTTTAGAAATGTGATTAGATAAATGTGTTGGGGTTAATTTGATTTTATTTTATTTTATTTAATTCGAAACGGTGATGTTTTTCGGTAAAGATCTAATTGGTTTTGATCTATAACAAAAAAAAAAACTCCACTATGTTTGCTTTGTGAAAAAGTACAAACAAATTTTCTACTCAGTTTTTTCCACTCAATTAACATTTTTAATCGGTAATGTAAAATTTTGCGTAAAATTTTTTACGTAATGTTGAGCCCATTCAAATAACAAAAAATAAACCGGTCTTTTTGCCTGATAGCCTTTCTGTTTTCTTTCGTCTACAACCAGACGATTGACAGATCTCATGTCAAAAATGATTATTTATGTCTGCTGTTGCTCTTATACGGGGTAAAAATACTCATTTTTCTTTCCTTCTTATATACACAAAGTGTTTGTATATATATATATATATATATATATCAAACACAAACGTCATGACATGTCTTATAGTTTTCTTATTCTTAACGTCAGCCTATATTTTTCCTTAGTTTAAGAATTTCTTCTTTTTTCGTTTTTTTTTTTTATCGTAGAGCAGAATAGAACAATTGCTTTTTACGTTCGAAGACATACATTTTTCACAGACTCTTTGCAGACATGCTTTATATACATTTTTTTTTTTTTTACATTGTACTCTCAGTTATTGTAATAAATTGCCTTTTTTTTTTTTTGTTTTTTTCGGTAAAAACGAACCTAAAGTTACGTAAAGTATAGAAAAAAAAAAAAAAAAGTAAAGCAGACGACATGATTTTTTTTTTTTAACCATTGTTGCTATATTTTTGTTGGTTTATCCATCAAGTACGTATTGCATAAAATTCAGTCATCATTTTCTATTTGTAGATTTGTATGTATGTTTGAATTTTTATTTATTTATTTTTTTTTTTTTGATTATATTTATTTGTCTGCCTGTTTTTAATAAATAAAAATAAAAGTAAAAATTATAATCAAATAAAAAAACCAAAAGCTTGTCTATTGTTAAAGTACAGAGACCCCTGAACAATTTAACAAAACAAACCAACAACCAAGCTGCATTGTATTGTTTCGCTATGAAATTTATTTTGTATGGTGGTTTGGTGAGGTTGTTGTTATTTTTTTTTTTTTTTATTTATTTATTTATTTGCAACTTGATAATGACTGACCTGGGTGTTTGCGATTTTTATTTATTTATTTTTTTATTTTTTTTTAATTTTTCTCACTCTGAACAGTTTATTATTTATTTTTATATATATTTATTACTATTTCGTTAGTAATAATTGTTCTAGACGCGACATTAAATATTATTTTTTATAACAATAGGAATAAACCCCCTTTAATTTTTATATAACAAATTTTTATTTTTTTTTTTTTATTTAATATAAACCGACAGTAATAATATTAAATATCATCCGAAAATGGTTGGTGAAAGTAACAAAAAAAAAAAAAAAAATAAATAAATAAAAATTCGATGTAAAAATAATAGAGGGATGTAATTTCTTCTTATGTTATTTTTATACATATTATTATCCACCACAGTAGAAATGTAAAAATAATAATAATAATAATAATAATAAAAAAAAAAATACTCAATTCAACTTAATAATTTTCTCATTCTCATATTTTTTAATAAATTTATGTATGTATGTAATAAAAATGTTTTTTTTTTTTTTTTGCCTGCACAAGATGGAATAAGATAGAAATTTTCGTACTTTTTTTTTTACTTTACTTTAGTTTATATATTAAAATAAATATATACAGATAAATATCTATATATATATATATATAAGAGCAGAATCAAATGTCTGTTAAAACATTACATACACATATAGAAAATTGAAAATCGATGCAAGACAATATTTTCTATATACTTTAAGTTCTTCTCTTCTACCTATTATTATTGTATCGTCTTTTTGGTTATATGTTTCTTCTTTTTTTTTTTTTTTTTTGCGTATTCATATTACATTATACAAATTTAATATAAATAAAATAAATAAAAAAACAAAACGAAACCGTAACACACAAATATAAATGTCGATATAATATTCATACATATGTAACGATGTTAACTCTCTTGTTTGTTTGTTTAAAGTAAAACCAAAAAAAGAAAATAAAACAGAATAAAAAAATCCTCCTCATACCACTGAATATTATTTTAAAGTAAAAGAAAAATCATAAAATCTGTCCAAACCACAGATAAAGAATAGAAAATAAAAATAAAAAAAAGCGCATATATAAAACATGGAAAATGATTGTTTTTTTTTTTTTTTTTACTTTTAAATTTGTTGTTACAAAAAAAAAAAAAAAAAAAAAAACAAAGAAATAATGAAAATTATATGTGCCCGCCCGGCCCACTATATGACCAGCCTGTTAGTTCAACCATAGTTTGTTTATTTTTTGTTTTGTGTTCTTGTTGTATTCTGTTTTCAAACGTACTTTTAAGCATTTTCTTTTCGTTTTTTTTTATTTATTTTTTTTTTTTTTTGTTACTACAAAACCACTAGTAGTATTAGTAAGACCACACAACACACGGTGCAAATACCACTCAAATTCAACTCAAATAGAAGAAAAAAAAAGAAAAAAAAATTATAGCAGCAGAAGGCATAAACAAAAAAAAAAAAAAAAAAAATGATAATTTTTGGTATGAAAATAAAACCACTCTAGACTGAGTTAAGTTGAGTATAACAAACAGGCCAATCCAATCCAAGTTTAAACAAAATGAAAATAAAAAAAAATCATATTTCTCTCAAACGTACGTAACTTCACTGTGCTTTTTCTGCTTTGTTCTTTTATTTTATTCCACCCTCATCATCTCCGTTTTTATTCGATCATTTGCCAAAAAAAAAGTCTTGAAAGTCTTGCGTTTTTTTGCTTCTTTCTATTTTTAATAAATGAAAAAAATTAAAATGATTTTTCCTTGCTCTCATTTTTTTTTTTTTTTTTTTAATTTTTTTTTTATTTTTCTGCCATTTTTTTTGACTCTCAAGAGCACAATTGTAAATAGTGTAACCTATTCTAATATTAAATCGTCTCATATATAAATACATGAGCCATGATACAGTTTAGATTGTGACCATTTCATTATATTCTTATTATTTCAAACCAAACAAAACGAAACCAAAAAGAAAATGATGAAGAAGAATTTTTAACGTAATTTTTGCTTTTCTTTTTTTATTTTTCCCGTTTTATAACTCCTACTACTACTAAAAAAAAAAAAAAACAATTTTCATCTTTGTATTTATATTAAATGTTTTTAAGGATAGGATATCTGTTTGGCTAGCTTGATGATGCTACTGGTTTTTCTTTGTAGTTTTTTTTTTTTTTTTTATCTTCTTATTGTTGTTGTTGCTACTACTGCTGCTGCTACTACTTCTGCTGCTGCTGTTTAATATATGTTTTTAGTTTGTTTGTCGGCCTTTTTTTTTTGCTTTTATACATATTATGTATTTTTTCTTTTTCTTTTTTTTTCTGCTGATATATAATAATAATATAAAAACGAAATCAACCCCCTTCTTATTGGTATAAAGGTGGTGTGGTAAGCGACACAATAGAAACGACTACTGCTGTTACTATTGCTGCTGTTGTCTTGCCATTATAAAAGCGAGACACATGTAAAAAAAAAAAAAAAAAAAATTGTATAATAATAATAAAATAGCATAAAATTGGTTAGGTGAGAGTTTGGGTGGTTGTGATGGCGATGGTGGTGGTTCATTCACATTCTAACATCCCGATGGGAACTTAAATTTCTCTATAGATTTTTTTTTTCTTCTGCTTCTGCTACTGCTATTGCTACTGCTGCTGCTGCTGCTTTCTTTTCATTTCACCATATAACCGATTGTGTGACATGACATGCAACTGTTGTTTTTTGTTTGTCGCCGTGTATAGTCATAGTTAGTTTTTGTGTGTCGTCCTCCGATTACCCTGCGATTTTGTGCTTTTCCAACAAGAAATAAAAAAATTCTGTTTTTTTTTTTTTATTAAGGGTGCGAGTGAGTGGTGAAAGTTAGTTCAATTTTGTTAACAGTCAGTGATGGTAGCGAATAAGTGTGGTGTTGGTGGTATTTTTTTTTAGATAATTTCAATGCTTGTCTTGTTATTTTATTTAATTTAATTTAATTTATTTATTTTTCGCTCTCTCTCTTCTTTCTTTTTATTTTATTTTATTTAATTTTTGTCGTTAAAGTTTTCTGTTGTTTTTATAACACAGCCAACGTTTAATTTTGTTGGGTATAACTACTATGCTATCTTATGTACGTTTTTTTTTTTTTTTTTTAGGAAAACAAGTAAAACAAAACAAAACAAAAAGTTAAATAAGATTATTTTTTCTTTTTTACCTGTCACCAAACAATATACACAAACAAAACGAACACAAATACAGGACAATTGCTATTTTGCTAAATTGTTGAATACAATTAATTTGATTAAAATAAGATAACATCGTCGTTGTGTGTGTGTTGATTTGATGTTTTTAGTTTTTTTTTTTTGCTTTTATTCCTCTGGTGTTATATTTATTTTTCTTGTTTCATTGTGTAATGAAATTGTTTGTAATTTTAATAAATTAAATTGTTGTACTAATAAAACTGACTTTTTTTTGTATTGTGGTTTTGTTATTAGTTATTATTATTTTTATTTCTATAAATATAATTATAATTATAGATAAAAATCAACAATATAGAATACACAAAAAAAAAAAAAAAAAAAAACCACTAAATTAGTGTAAAAGATTTGTGCGCATTAAGTAATTTTCGGTCAAGTTTAAGGGTTAAAATAAAAATAAAAAAAAAAGGAAATAAAATGACTGACTGACACACAGCCTTTGCGTGCTTCATAGAAATAATATATTGAAGAAACTAAACGTACTTAGTTTATGTAAAGAAAGTAATGTGACTGGCAGGCATCAACTAAACAGCCACAGCCAACAAAAATAGCAAAAAAAAAAAAAAAAAAAAACACCATTTTGACGCAAAGTGAATTTATGAATGGAGCTGTCTCGTATTGACAGACATGCCACCCATTCAACATAAATACATGTATATAAATATAAAACACCCTATCATACTTACGTCACAATTGATGTAGTTGTTTTTGTCGTGTATCCGTCAACATAGAGAGGAGAATTCCATCATCATCAAACAATCATCAATTTCTTCTAACATTTTATTATTTTATTTATTTTTTTTTTTCTTTTTTGTATATTTTATTCTAGTAAAAATCAGACATCATTTACGTCATCATCAGGAATAGCAAATAAGAAGCAAACAAAAATCATCATGCTGTTATATTGTAACCACTTCGTGTACGTATACTGAATGTATCCTGAGTGTAACCTATCCGGTATACCTTCAGTATACGTAACACGAGTTGGTACTTTCATCGATGGATGTTTTTTTTTTATTACTTCGCCGTCATATAAATTTTATTAATTTAAATAAATTTTAATTGAATAGAAATTATAATTTTATTGATTTTACATAAATTATGGTTTAATTAAAAAATAAAACTTATTTATTATGTTGAACACGTTTATGTATATTTATTTAATTCTCTAGTGCTTTTAATTAATCAAATTTAATTTCATTAGTAAACTAATTTCGTTTTTTTGTCGTTTAATTGATTTTTTTATTTTTATTTACTTTCTTTTACAATAATTTATTTAAATTGTATTAGTTTAATCAATTATGTAATTTTTTGCGTAAAGAGAAATTTGACTAAACTGCGTAAGAACGTTGTCGTCGTCTAACCGCATAATAATAATTTTTTTTTTTTTTTTGTTAATAAAGTTCTAATTAAATTTTTGGTTAAGGAATCCTACTTTCAGTATATTTATTATTTAAAATTATTTGTTTTGTTATTGCCAAATATGTTTGTTTGTTTGTTTGTTTGTTACTTTAATATATATTTTGCAGGCACGTGGGTGTTTTAATTAAATAATTATCGATCGATGGATGTGTCTACAACACCGGCACTGAGTAAAAACAAAAAAAATTCTTTTTTTTTATTTACATATTTATGTATTTTGTGTTATTATTTTTCCTCTCTTCTTTATTTTTATGTATTTTATGTATTTTATTTTTTTCTTTTTATTTATTAATGATATAAATAAATGAATAAATAATTTTTTTTTTTTTGATATAAAACAATAAAAAATAAATTAAATGACCCAAAACCGAACAAAAAAAAAAAAAAAATTCTTTTTTATTTTATTTTTCGTGGTTTATTTACTGTTTTTCCTTGGTTTTTGTGTTTTACTGTTTTTGTTACCACTGAATCGTTTCTTTTTTTTTTTTTAGTGTTTTTTGTGTTTTTACTTTCCCTTTTAGAGTGAACAAGTGCATCCAATTAATTCAAAGGTAATTTCTCCTCATTTTTTTTTTCTTTACTAACATTCAACGAGTAACTTAAGCGTCTTGTTAGTAAATTAAAAAAAATTTAACGCATTTCATGGTTGATTAACTTTTTAACATACAAAAAACGAAAAACGTTAAATTTTGGTTAAAAATGCTATAAAGCCATGCATTTCGTTGCGTTACGGTTATTAGATTAGAAAGAAAGTTTCATTTATGTTTTCTCTCAATTCGTTGCACTTTCGAGTGATAATTTGCAGAAAAGAATAAAATATAATTTATAACAGGACAACACTAATCATTTATATCTAATAAGATTTCAATAAAAGTTTTAAATTATTGATCCAGGTGAAATAAAATGTTGTAAAAAGTGAATTTTTATTTATTTGTTTATAAAGCGGTCAGTAGCTCAATTACTTTCCGTTGCGTACATAAAATAAATAAAGCACGTGTTTTATTTTATTATTTTGCTTTAATAAATAATAAATCCAGCACAATAATATGTGAAACGATAAAAATGGAATAAAATAAGTAACATCGGTCAGTAACAAACAGAAATGAAAAGTGGTTAACAGTGGATTCTTATACAAAGCAAAGTAAACAAAACGTAAAAACTGTGAAGGCACATACAGCGCATGAAATACATGGTGGCCATACGTTGTAACTAGTATGCATTTGGTAAAAAAAAATTTGAGTAGTTTTTGTTACTGAATGGTTTGTTTCTTAGCTGCATCAATCATTTTTTTTCTTTCTTTCTTTCTTTCTGTCACACAGAATATTCGTTGTTGCTGTTGTTTGCCAGCAAATATTTAACCAAATGCAAATTCATTTTTATGCAGACAATTGATTGCAGTGAATTTCTTAACAACACCTGTGATAATTTTTTTTATTGGTAAGTAAGGTAACAAAAAAAAACAATTAAAAACCAGCTTAACGATTTTAATATTATTTTCTAATCATTACGATAATGAAAAAATTAATTAATTAATCATAAATATGTTGGTTTTTATTTACCGTGTTTAGGATTAATTAAATGATAATAAAATTTACAGAAATGTTGTCACAATGAACAAATTTTCTTTGAACAATATATGTTTTATGTTATCTTTATTAATATTATGTGTTATGCTTGTGTGCTAAGCGATAAAAACATTTCAATTTACTATTTAAATGTGTCTAAAGTATATATAATAAAATAAATAACGCGGAAAATAATAATAAAAGACATGAGAAAATAAAAAAAAAAAGGACAAATTATTGTAATAATAATAATAATAATAATAATAATAGTAACGTTGCAAAACAACAAATATAAATAAAATCGACTATAACGACTTATTTATGATAACCTTTAACATAAATAACGAATAAAAATGACAGAAAGAAGAAGAAGAAGAAGAAGAAGAAAAAGTGGAAAAATTTTCAACCACACATTCTGGTCGTTCGCCAATTATTTGTAATTTATTAACATAAAGGCATTCATCTGTTTACTTTAGAAATATTACTTAGTTTTCTCCAATAATTTGCGCAAAGTGGATAATAAATTATTTTTATTTTTTTTTTTTTTTTAACTTTAGTAATTTACGCAGGATTCTAACGGATTCTTAACGGATTTTTTATTTTATTTTTGTATTTTTTGACACACATTGTGGGTGTGTCACATATTTATTTATTATTTTCTTTTATATGCAAATAAATTATCAATGTTTTTACAATATTAAAAATAATTTTGCGTAATTTCATTTTCTCAACGCTTCCTTCACTTCGTTTCTACTTTGATGATTTGACGATTGTTTAACGATAACATGGACTTTTCTTTTATTTTTTATATTTGTATTTAGTACAATTTTAGGGCGGTTTATTCACTTTTGCTTTGTTCGTTAATTTATTTCATCTAATAAAAACAAGAAGAAAATACAAAAAAAAAAAAAAAAAAAATAGAAAAATTCTTTAACAATAGAGTCTTATCAGATACTTGTGTGTGTGTGTGTGTGCTATTTTATTATTCCGTTGAATATAAATAATGTCATTAAAGCATACAAAAAAAAAAAAAAAAAAAAAAAAAAAATAATTTAAATCCTCTGTTCTGTTTATAAGAAAAATTCTAAAATTAAACGTCACGCCGTTAATTCGCTAACTTATTTCATTGCGTTTCAACCAAAACTAGAGAATAAAGAAAAAAAAAAACAAAAAATATAAAAAACTTTTCCAGGTTCATAAATTTGAGTATCTTAAAAAAAAAAAACAAAACAAAACAAAACGGAAAAACTGTAATGGCGCCGACATTTAATGCAAAAAAATAAAGAAAATATCGAAATGAAAATATTTTTCTTTTTTTTTTTTTTTAGATAAAATGTCGAAAAGAAATTTTTTTTTTTAGTAGAGAATCATCACAGCTGCTGATACAATAGAAATTGGTTTTTCAACGTCGCTTATTCTCCTTTTTATTTTTATAATAAAATGAAACGTCGAAAAAGAAAACGACCAACAACAAAACAGCAATAATAATCGTAATAATAACAAAAAAAAAAAAAAAAAAAAAACATTATTGGGGAAAATTATAGTGAAAAAAGAAATGTCGCTTTTTTTTTTCTGTAGAAAATCAAATTTAAAAGAAGAATCTAGAAGTAAAATTTTAACAATGTTTATCAAATATCACGTCTAGGTTGTTGTGCCATCATCAATAAGAAATGCTTGTCTCGTCGCAATATTATCGTACTTCGTGTGCATAAAATTTATTCTTTGCAAGAATTCGATAACAGAAAGAACAAAAACAACAAAGATCATTAGAATATTATTTAAAAATATATACAATGGAAATGATTTTCGGTTTATAAAACAGTGCTTTATGCTGTTTTAATTACTATTATTTTATTAGAATGTTAATTGTTGATATAAACAGTCATTATTCACTTAAACTTCTAAGTTTTTCAACAAACAAATAAACTATTAAGATACGGTGGACATATCATGCAGAATGACTAAACAAGCTTTTACTGTACCTAACTAACGAAAACAAGAAATTTTTGCAACAATGTTTCATCTTAACCAAAGTATGCATAAAAAAAAAAAAATTACCAATCATTTCCCTTTTATTTATCAAAAATTCTTTAACGTGTTCACAGCGTGTAAATATGAATAAAAACAATAACGACAACAACAACAATAATTACAACCAAACGTAGTAAGTATAAAAAAAAAAAAAAAAATTTATTTAAACAAAAAAAAAAAATTTATAAAAATAAAACCACCCATTGTGATAAAATCAAAGCAGAAAACGAACAAATAATAATAAAACGCAAGTAGAATAATTTAAAAACATGTAAATGCAATTGAATGCAAAAAAAAAAAAAAAAAAATGGAAAAAGCGAGGCAAACAAGGCAGCAAAAAAATAATTATTAAAAAAAAAAATCAACAAACGAGCGTGTTTAATACAAATTACGTTTATTGTTGGTGGGTTTAACTTGCTATTTGTTTGTTTACTTTCCAGACGCATATTATTATTGTTTTTTTTTTGTAATATAATTACTTTTAAAGATTATTATGCACTGGTGTCGTTGCCGTACAATTCAGTTAATTCTATTACCTAATAAAAATTATAATTTATTAAAAATAAAATTTATTTCTGTTTTAAAAAATGCAACGAAATTTCTAGAACGAAAAAAAAAAAAAAAAAAACAAAAATATTTCGCCTGATGATTTTGTATTAAATTATAACAATACCGGGCAGTGTGGCGTCAGTACTGTCAACCACAATAATAGGGTCGCTGTATAATTTAATATTAAACTAACTCAAGATTATTATTAAGAAAAGATAAAAACAATCTTAAGTAAATTAAATTTATTAAAAAACAACGAAAAAAAATAATAAAAATTCCACTCTGTTTTGCTAAAGAAAACAATAATAATTTTTTTTTTTTTTTTGTATCGTCAATTTCTCTCACAATATTTATTATTATTTCGATGTGAATATGAGAATTCAATTATGAAAATTGATAAAAATTGGAAAAGATTATTTTTTCCTTGTTACAACAGTTATGTTGGGCAGACAGATAAACGGACTGATATGCAGACAGATGATGGACCGTCGAGTGGGAGTGGTTTGCCTTCGTTTTCTCAAGTGTTTCGTCATTTTTTTTTGATAAAAAAAACATTTTCTAATTGGCTTAAAAAACAAAAATTTCCAAAAATCCCTTTACCGACGTGAATTAATCCTGTGAATCCTGTGTTAGGTTTAAGTGTGCATCCTTGAAGCACTTGAGAAAATAACAAAAATGCTAACCAATAAACTTTTAACCGCAAATCAGCAGAATAAATTTACTGATAAGCTTTAACAGCAGGCAAACCAAAAGAAAAAGATAAAAATCAAATCTGTCAAGGATATACAATAATTTATAAAAAAAAATTTAAATAAAGAAAATGAAAGCGAAAGTAAACGATAAAAATTGTTTTAGAGAAAGAAAGGCAAAATTGATTTTAATGAGACATTTACAATGCTATTATAATTTTTATGACTGTGAATTATTATAGCGCGTTTTTAAGATTATCAAAGTGCGTGCTTTTTTTGTCGCAAAAGCTTAAGTTTTTTTTTTTCAGTTTTTATTATTATTTTATTAGCGTTTGAAAGTATGTGTGCGTGGTAGGATTTTGCCGAACTGAGGGAGTGGAATGGTAATAAAAAAAAAGAAAAGAAAATAGTGCAAGAACGAACAACATAATAACACACCAGGAACGAACGTTTTATTTTATTTTATTTTATTTTTAGCATAATCGATTTCTATTCTTGTCCTCATTTACTTTCTTTTCGTTTCGTTTATTATTTTTTTTATTTTCCGTTAAAGCATTTCTCACTGCATTCTTGAAGTATTTTTTGTAAAGTTTAAGGTTTTTTTTCTTTTTGGGTTACTTTTTTTCTGTAATTTTATTTACTCAATGAGCTATATGTAATCTGATATTAATATTAACTGTCTTGATGACTGTTTGGGTTGTGTTTGTTGTTCTCGTTGTCGTTGTTATTTAAATCAACACATTGCGACACACTTAATCCATCAGAAAAGCAAAAAAAAAAAAAAAAAGACAACAACGAATTTTCTCGGAAAAACGCGATTTTTTTTTTATCATCGTAATTTTTGTCACTCTTCATTCCAAAAAAAAAAAACAACGGCGATGGTATAAGAAGTTTTATATTTGAAAATAAAAAAAAAAAAATAAAGAAAATTATTATTCAGTTGGTGTCATACCATCTTATTGGAGTTTTGTCAGGATCTACTGAATAAATATAATAATAACGAACAAAATAAAGAAGCAAACAAAAATTCAGTATGATTATGTTAAGGCTGAGTTGCCTTTTCTTGAATAAAATATTAACAAAACTGCAGAATAAATAAATAAAAATGTCAATAAACAAAAAAATTATTTATGATATACATAAATGTTTAAAAATGCATTTAAATTAAAATAATAATATTCATGAAATGGAATTCTTTATTCGATTATTGAATGAATAAATTTTATGAATTATTTCAAATTAAAACAATTAAATATTTAAATTTATTTACCAATTTTAACATTTTGTTTATGTATTAATTATTATTGTATTTTATTTATTTTTTAATAGAAATAATATTCACATGCTTACACATGTATGTCACTGATTTGTTTCTTCTACTTTGCTTCTTTATTTAAAAAAAAAAAAAAAAAAATTATTTTTTAATTTTAGATTACAATGTGGTTGTTGTTGCTTGTCAAGTAAGAATTATGTTATAAAATTCAATTGTGCGATAGAAATTTTATGCTTTTGAAATTATATTCTACAAGGTGGTACAAAAAAAAAAAAAAAAAAAACAAATAGAAAAGAAATTATCCCGTCTTCTTCTTATATATGTATGTATATATATATTTATTTTATTTTTATTACTATGTCGTAACATTTGATTATATGTTTATGCTGTGTGTATGGTTTTATCGATGAAAACTTTCGTTACTGTATATAGTTGAAGTGACGCTGTTTAATGTTAACCAATGTTGGAATAAAAATAAAAAATGAAGAAGAAGAAGAAAGAAAACTTAACTTGTAATCATCGTTAGACATCAAAAACTGTATAGAACGGCAATTTCCTTTTTAAGTTAAAGGATAGATAAACTTTAAGTATACAGATTATTAAAGGATTTACTATAAATTTTGTTTTTGAATTGTATTGGAGAAAGTTTCTACAAATTTTTCGATTTTTAATCGGTAAACTTAGTAACCACTCTTTTGATTTTTTTTTTTATTTTTATTTATTCAAGGCAAAATTATTAATAATTTTTTTTTTTTTTTTTATTTAATTTATTTATTGACCACCCTCATTGACTGACAACTTTATTATGATAAACGGATAAGAGATATATTTATTTTTTTAATAATTTTCTGCAAAAGAACAAAATTTATTAAATTAAAACTTGTATCCGGCAATCGAATTAACATATTTAATTATTATTTATTGTTTAAAGAAAATATTAATATTAATAATTTCGTAATGTCTGTTGAGTGTAACTGAAAAATGCGTAATTAAAGGTTTATTTTACTTAATTAATTTTTTAACGGGACTTTTGATTATAATATATTAATAAATGTAATTAATTAATTTTCGATAAATATTTGAAAATCAGTAAATTCTTTAAATTCTTTCTTCTCATAATGTTTAGAAATAAGACGAGAAGTTTAATCAGAGCACTGGCAACGATAGCTACTTAGGTTATATACTGAATTGCTATGTAATGAAAGGAGACTGGCTGTTTTTGATTGGGCCAATCATGTGCGTGCAACAGAGATGGCGTGCGCCATTGATTTGAAATAGAAGCATGTCTGTAGTCATGGTAACAGATTACAATTCAGCCATTTTTAAGTATACTAGTTTTCATAATGCGTTGAACTGTACAACCTACCAATATTGAAATTCCTTCGGTGAAATCTATAACAAAAATCTTACGAAAACCACACAGCATCAATGTCTGCAAAAATGTTTTTTATTTTTCTTTTAATTTGTTTGCTCTGTAAAACCTGGCAATTTTTGTATCATCACTATTAATTTTTAAGTAGTTAATGTTACACATCTGACACCTTGTGCTTTTCCAAAATTGTATAATTTTTTTTTTTTTTTTTTTTAATTACTTGTTTGTTTGGTTTCGTTTTTTTCTTTTTTTTTTATTTTTATTAAGTAATTAAATTTATTTTACTGCCGCAATAAAAATAAGAATAAAAATTATAATGATTTTAGAAGAAGCAGAAGCAGAGGAAGAAGAAATTAGTTTTTTTTTTCTATTATTTAAATTTTAATTTAATTTGATTCAAATTCTGATTTCAATGGTTTTGCTTATTTTCATTTCTATTAAATAAAATAAATATGTTGAGTAGTAGCCAACAATAGCAATTGAAGACGTTGGTCGTAGTTGGTTACGATATAGAAAAAAAGAAAAACGAAAAAAAAGTTTAAGTGAATTATTAATTTATTTTCATCTTAAAACTGAGAAGAATAACTAAGAAATTTATGCTCAATACTGGGGGATAAAGTAAGTTCAACTATTAGCAACATAAAAAAAAAGAATTTTTTTTTCTTTCCTCCACAGAGTGTTTCCTTGTTAAATTAAATTAAATTTACTTTCTTCTTAGTCGTATTTGGTATATTGATTTTAATAATTTTTTTTTTTTTTTATGTTAGCACAGCAGAAGAATACTTAAAATTCTCTCGTTTTGCGTTGGTAATTCTTTATTTTCTTTTCTTGTTTTTTTTTTTTTCTCCAGCAAATAAAACTGAAATTTATTGGTTTAATTTTTTGAAACACTCTACACATAGCATACCATCGGTTTATAACTACTTTTTATACTTTAGCTCTGTTTTAATAGAGATTTACAAAAGCATAACATCAACATGGTTACAGTTTGTCTTCATTTTCATTTTTGCTTTAAAAAATTCAAATTTTTTTTCAGAGAATAATTTTCAGCAATATTTTTCGTTTCTGATGACTTAAAAGGATTTTAAGAATGCATTTTCATCATCAATTAATTTTTCATCCTTAAATATTTGAGAAAAATAAAAACGACTAAAGTGGATTTTATTTAATTAAAAAATTATATTTTTGTCATAAGTTATGCGTCTTCTTAAGCGTCTGCTTAATGTTTTAAGCTTAAACGAAACACCACACAAATAATATTAAATTTTTTTTTTTTTTTCAATCATATTGTTGATACTGTCAAACTAACGAACGCAATATGTTTCATATCGCCATAGTTTAACCAACAAAAAAACGTCATTATATTTTCACTTTAGCGACAAAGTACAATTTTTTCATAATTGTTTGGCTTAACTCGTTTTCGTTGCTTAAGAAAAGAGAAGAGGGAAAAAAAATATTAAAAACACTTGAGATGATTTATTTATTTGTTAAAAAAGTTAATTGCATTGAAAATAAAATAATTAAACATTAAAAAAAAAAAAGATTTTTCTTGATTGAATATAGAAAAAAAAAACATGTTTCAAACAAAGAAACTGACGAAGAAACCTTTAAATCGCTTATATCGCGCATGTAAAATCAATAAAATCTTATATACAGTGTTTTCCGCCTTTTTTTAAATATCCTAAACAATCACAATAAAGAAAACAAATTTATTTGACTTGTATTAAAAGCGAATTAAAATTAAAAGAATTAAAAAAAAAAATAATAATAAAAATTTATTAATAATTATAATAATTAAAAAATGGCGTGATATTTGTAATTAAAAAAATAAAAATTAAAGAATTTCTTAAATTGATTTCAACTATTTAAATTGCTTGTTTTGTGTTTTGCCTTTTAATTCTTTCCATGTTAATAAATTATAATTAAATAAAATTATTTTATCCTTTTATTTATGCTTTACTTAACTTTCAATGCTGTACTTAAAAGCAAAATCGCAAAAAAAAAAAATAAAGAAGAAAAAAATGCATTAAGACAGATAATAAATAAATAAATAAATAAAATCACGTATAAAATGGGCTGGATATAAATGTTAACTCCAGCAACAGCAGCAAAATCAAGAGAAATAACAACAACGATATGTGTGCAGTGTGCGTTTAAAACATCAATGACCTGCCCAACATTAGCATGCATTTCAAGCAACTTCACAGTTTATTTACAAAATGAAATGAAAACAAAAACGAAAAAAAAAATATCAAGAATTTTTTCATTAATTAATAAATTTTACAGCGTTGAAAAAAAAAAAAATGCCAATTTAATTGTAATTTATATAAATAATCTTATCAATGCGTGTTATTGTAGATGAAAAAAAAAAATTAAACGAAACAATATTAAACGTTATATATTTAAATAAAAATAAAATCAAAATTTACGACGCCGACAAATAATATAAATAAATAAATAATCTAAATTTATTTGTTAATTTTGCATTTTTGTTTTTCCTCTTCTCTACTTCTTATGTTATTTAAACGACGACAACTAAAAAAAAAAAAAAAAAAACATTGATTTTCCGCTTCTATATTTATTTTATCTGATTAAAAATGTGACAGTAAACGCAAATTTGTTGTTATTTTATTAATCCACATTAATAAACATAAATAATAAACAAAAATAATACAACGAGAACAAACTGAGGAAAGTCAAACAGCCAACAAATAAACTAAACAAAAGGAATGACACCGAAAAACCGTCTACAAAGCGCTAACGTAATTATAAAAACTAAAGCAAAGTAATTTTCGCATCTGGAAATTATTTTTTACTGTCTCTTCTCAAAATTCAACATTAAAAACAACAGCAGCAAACACAAAATAAAAAAAAAAGTATTAAAAATGTTTAACAAACAGAGTGGGATTAATTTAATTAGAAAACATTTTTATTCAACAATTAATTTAACCAGATGCTTAATAATTTAATTTTTATTAAAAAAAAAGATGAAAATTTGACTGCACACACCACACTCATTACATTAAATAGTTTTATCTCTCTGGCTACGTGCAGTACTCTAACAAAAAATACTACAAGTGAAAGTTTTCGTCCTTGTTGTCCTTAAATATATGACCGGCAATTAAAGAATAAAATAAAAAGGCAAAAAAAACAATAAAACTCAACGTAACGCAGTTTTTTTTTTTTTTTTTTTTATAACTCCTTCACATTTGTTTTGTTATTTTTCTTCAGGTGAAAACAATCCTTTAACGTTTTTTTCTTTTTTAAAATAGAATCATAAAATTTCTCTTTTTTTTTTTTTGTTGCTTTTATAATTTTAATTTTTCAATGTTTCTGTTGTTTTGTTAGCGAAAAACAACTGTGTTCCGGGTTTTTTTAACTACGCCTTGGGAAACAGCAAAATAACACAAGAAAGGGTTGTATAATTTTTTTTTTTATACTTTCTATTCCTTATGCGACAATTTTGTTAAAACAGAATAAAAACACAAAAAAAAAAAAAATGACAAACCAATGAGGCAAATAAAAAAAAAATAAACAAAAGATAGAGTAACGCAGCTAGAATATAAAAATAAGAATGCTTGTAAAGGGTTAAATAGAAAAATAACTTTCTAAAAAAAATAAAACAAAATTTCTCTTTTATTATTATTATTATTATTATTATATAATAGAAAGAAAAAAAAAATAACAAAATTATTATTTAATTTTTATTTTCCAAGGAAAATTAACGTTCAACCGATACACATTGCCATGTTTCCATGTTAAATTCAAACAACAAAAAACCCAATATTAAATTAAATTAAAAAAAAACAAAATCCTATTATTAAGGTGACTTAATCGAAGCGTAACAAAAAAAAAACTACAAAATTATTAATCGCATGCGCAATCTAATAATAATAATAAAACAATTTACAATCAACGCGCGCACATAATAAAATGAAATATGACTTAAATAACAAAAAAAAAAAATTTTTTTTTTTTTTACAATGAAGTCTTAATAATTTATTAAGATAGTTTTCTTCGTTATTAATTTTGTGGAGTGAAGAAAATTAAGGAATTTTAAATACAAAAAAAAAAAAAGATGCGTTATAATAGCTGATTATGATCTCTTGTTCCGTATAAAACCCGCTTTATTTCTCTATTCATTTCTTTTTTTTTTTTTTTTGTATACTAGTCTTGTGATTTAATTTAATTTTTTCTTTCTTTTTGTTTTGTTTTTTTTTTTTTTTTTGTTTTTTTTTTTTTTAATTCTATTTTTGATAGAAAAATAAAAACTTATTAAAAGTAAAATAAGATGTTTTAGCTGAAATACAGTAAAATCAAATAAAATAAAAAATACCAAAAAATTCTTATTATTATTATAGAAAAGACTAAGCAGAAGAAGTAGATGAATAAAAATAAATGTTAAATATATATATATATATATGTATATAAAGCGAAATATTGTATATACATAGTTGTGTATATAAAATGTTTATTGCTGTGTTCCATTATTGAAGGAGACATTCGATTTCTGAATGTCAAATAAATATCGTATTGAATGGTTATTACATTTATACATATTTTGTGTGTATATTTTTTATATTATTTATTTTCGTTCGTATCGTTGCGTTTCTTTTACTGTTTTTTATAAGACAACATTGTACAATAAGACTTCATACTTTATAGTTTATCCACCCGATTCATCCACCCTGTCTCTAACTATAATCTAACCAAAGTGTACACCAGTTCTGCACCCATTTCAAACTTTATATTATTTTCCCTCTTAGCTGGAATATAACTTAGTCGAATTTTATATTCTCTATCACTCTCTGTGTGTTTGTTTTTTATTATTAATAATATTATTTATGTTTATTTTTTAAGGTGTAATGTTCGCCTTTACCGTCAGTAAACAAAACCACAAAACAAAAAAAAGAGTAAAGTAAAGTAAACGTTAGGTACAAAAAAAAAAATGTCCAATATTTCATTGATATAACATTTAAAAACCGCTTATTTACCTGTCATATTTATGTTTATTTAAATTAATAAATTTCCAACGTATAATACCAGGAAATAAAATATTAAAGAAAAAACAGCTTATTTACCTTATCACGGTTTTATATTACTAGCTACGGAGGAAACTAAAATAAAACAAACTAAACCATAGAGCAATATTCATTTATATTTAATGACAATAAACCCTACAATTTTCTCTATTAAAAAAAAAAATAAATAAAATAAAATAAAAATTAACTTTAATTATCCTGGGACTAAACTGACGTTTATTTATGTTAAATTAAAAAAAAAAAATGTATAAGGAAGAAAATCATCAAGTAAATAAAAACAAAACTAAGACGCCATTATAAAAAAAAAAAAAAAGTATGGGGTAGAAAGAAAAGTGGTTTGGAAAATGCTAGAGAAAAATATGGTAAATGGTAAAAAATAAAAAAATTAATTAAATAACAACGTATAAAATTATAATTAATTTATTTTGTTTGGTTAAGCAATTACCTTTACTGTTTCTCATTTTCTTTTATTATTAGAACGACAGAAAGTGAATGGCTCAGTATGTATAGTGGATTGAATATAATAAATAAATGACCTTGCCGTTAGCACTATTTTTCTGCGCTTCTAAACGGTTTATTTAATTTTTTTTTTTTTTTTTTTGTAATGTGCGTGCTGCTGTTGTTTTAGAACAAACAAACCAGCAAATAATAACAACAAATCATTCATGCACATATGTATGTATGTTACATACTAGTTACATATCCTGTGTTACAATTTATTTATGTAAAAAAAAAAAACCGAATATAATAATAAAATAAATTTGTCTGATAACCTCATACTCGGTATGTATGTGTTTTTAGTTAATAATCATGTAACGAGCAATAGGTTCGAACTGGAAATTTACTAGATCAGACACATCAGAGACAGGTAAAACTTTATTTATGCTACATAACATTATTACTATTTTTTTTTTTTTTTATTTATTTATGCGCTTGAGTAACATAAAATATATTGGACAAGTGGTTGTGATGCTTTATAATAAAAACAAAAAAAAAGAAAGAAAAAAGAAAATTTTGCGTTTTATTTT
Organism: Ptychoptera albimana; assembly: GCA_961205885.1. Classification (NCBI taxonomy): domain Eukaryota; kingdom Metazoa; phylum Arthropoda; class Insecta; order Diptera; family Ptychopteridae; genus Ptychoptera; species Ptychoptera albimana. The sequence goes on from OY540805.1 coordinate 17,618,992, forward strand.
CGTGTTTTATTTATGTAGACGATGTACATAGGGAAAACAAAATAAGCATACATATATGGCCATCATACCAATTATATAAAACTAACCGTATGCTGTTTATTTATGTAATGTAGGGTCAAAATGGTTATATAGTTAACTTTAAGCAAGTGCATAAATTTAGCATTTGATTTGCAATACAATTTAACCATTTTTAACGAATAAAAAAAAAAAAAAAAAAAAAAAAACAGTAGCATAAATAAAATTTGTTATTTAAAAGTGAACATATGTGCGCGATATGTGCATTTACATGGGTTCAATTTGGTTAAATGTTAGGTGATTCTTGTGGAGAAGGGATTTTATCATTTTTTTTTTTTTTATATAAAATAACGGTGTCGCTTGTCGATGTTCTAGCCAATTTAATAATCCCTATTTTATGATTATTTTTGTATAACTAAGGGAAAATAATGCTCAGCAAATACAAAAAAAAAAAAATAATAATAGTAAAATCATGTATGTGTGAATAAAGAACTGAAATGCAAAAAAAAAAGAAAAGAAAAATGATAACCGGAGATGATAGTTTTTTTTTTTCTTTTCTTTGCGCGCTACCTATACGTACCAAGATTATTTTCTGTATATATATATGTATATAAATATGGAAAAATCGAAAAATATGGAAGTAATAAATATTTGAAGAAGAGGAGACGCTCCATAGAGCCGTATAGACATGAAGAATGGCGCATTTTATGTTGAAGTTGCTGCGCTGTGCAATCCAGATGTGTACCGTGATATATATTTGGTACGAGGTGGATGTTTATGGTATTGTTACCAAATGTCGGCGCCCTTTTAATAGAAATTTTTGCTGATGTTCTCTTTGTTTCCCTGTTTTTTTTTTTTTTTTTTTTTGCCTTCTTTTGCTTTTGTTTATTTTTGCACAGAATATATAAAAAAAAAAAAAAACACCATCAAATCGAACTAAAAGAGTTGAAAACCTAGTACTACGGTGTAACTACATTTGATAAAGGGTTCGGTTTGTTGTTGTTGCTCCTGATACAGCATATAAATATATTTTTTTTCTCTTCTTTTTACTTCTATTACTTACAAACATGTATGTGGGTTTAAATAAATGTTTGTGATGCTTAGAATTCATGTTTTTACATACAAAAATAAAGCGCACACCTCACATCTCACCTTTAATATAACAAACAAAAATCGACAAAATCGACAAAAACGTATCACATTGTCGTTGTTGCTGTTGCTACTACTTTTTTATCATTATTATAATTTTTTTCTGCTGTTGTTGTTGTTGTGTTACTAAAAACGGGAAACTTTTTTTTTTTTTTTTAGTATTTTTTATTTTATTTGCAAAACGCAATGTAAAATTTATTTTTATAAGGGAAAACAAAAAAAAAAAAAAAAAAAAAATTAACAAATCTAACTCTATGTATGTAGTTTTAATATATAAAAAAAAAAAAAGACCACAAAAACATTTCTTTTCCTAGATAATTCATGTACGTGCGCGCCACATACACCTAAAATAGTATTGCGACGCCATTATTATGTTTTCTATCTGCTACCGTACAACCGGCTGCCGTCGCCATCACAATTTAATCTAATCCCTTTCTAGTCAATTTTTTTTTTTTCGTTTTCGTTTTATTATTTTTTTTTATTTGATTACAATTCATCGACAAAATGAATATTATACTTTTGTTGCGTTTAAAACCACCTACATTGTTAGCCCTTATTTAACATTAGAGACAAAATAATGAGAAGTAAAAGAAGAAATTTACAACGAAATCCTGTTAACGGTGGTTAATTTCTATGACTAATTTCAATGGACAACATTTTGTATTTTTTTTAAATATGACTTATTGTTATTAAAATTAATAAATATTAATGACTTAAAGCTTTTTCGATTTTATTTTTTTGTTTCTGACTAGACTCGTCGCTTACTTAATAAACTGCGCGTGTTATTTTAAATGTTAAAATTTTTTTTTTTTTTTTTTATTAATATTGTTATTATTATTATTATTATTATTACATTACCTTATGTTTATTACGTGTTGTTAATTGTGATGTCAAATCATGTGGTTCGAATTTTCGATCTCACTGTAAAGACAAAAACAAAAAAAAAATTAAAAAATTATTAATAAGTCGTCAAGCATATATAAACAAGGAAGTGCATGTTGTATTTTTCATTGCTGCTTAGAATAATAATTTAATTCTTCACATTTTGTCATACTTTATTAAAGCACTGGTTATTTAATTAATTATTTATTTTTTTTTTTTTTTTACGAAAAACAAAAACATAACAGACAGACAATCGTTGGCATTACTTGAGTATAGAAAACGCCAATCAAACGCATGACTAAAATTTATTACAAAATAAAATAAAAACAAATCGGATGATAAACATAATTAAAATTAAAATTAAAATAAAAAAAAAAAAAAAAGACACCAAGAAGAAAACAATTTATTTGAAAGGACACCAAAAAAAAAACAGCAAACAAGAACGCTGTTAGATGATTTGTTCATAATCATAATCAAAAAATTTATTTTTTATACAAAACGTGCAATTAAATTACGAATTTCTTGTAATGAGAATGAAAAAAAAAAATTAATGAAAATTTTGCCAAGCGTGCATATTTTTTGTTTTGTATTTCGTAGCGATAATGAGTTAAATCGAAAAACAAAAACGTTTGCAAAAAAAAAAAAAAAAAAGACAAAAATCCAATTTGAATTTAAATTGTTAATTTTTTCTTTTTTGCTTTATTTTATATAAAATAGGAAACACACATTTAGTTATTTGAATAAAAAAAAAAAGAAAAAAGAAGAATTCTTAAAGTGTGGTTAGCTGAAATTACATGATTACATTTCTTGTCTTGCTTGTTGGCAACCACCCAAAATACCTTAACCAAAACAAGTAAAAAAAAAAAAAAAAAATTTAATAGGGTTTGGTAATTTTTGTATATTATATTATATCCACCTCGTCTCATCCCTTAGCAAGCAAATGTATAACAAAGAAGCAAACACAAACACTCAAGGTATAAGTTTAATATAAGTCGACGTTTCTGTATTACAATAAAAGAAAGTGTTAAGAAATTTTTTTGGCTAAAGCTACGCACATTTATATGCAAAAAAAAAAAAATATATGGTGAATTCGCATCCCCAAAAGTATTATATTTATTTATTTTTTTTTATAACTGTTGGATTGGTTGCCTCATTCCGTTAAATTTAACGCATTATAATAGAAAAAAAAAAAGAAATAAATACTCATATGAGATGTTATCAAAATCGTATCTATTTTTATGTTATTTTTTTTTTTTTTTTACTGTTTATACCAAAAAACCACGATATGTAAATGTTAATAAAAAAAAATTAAAAGAAAAGAAAAGAAAGAAAGAAATTTTAACATAAATTTCTCGTTACGTTACTTTAACACAAAATTAATGTAAAGGCTTTACTGTTCAAAAAAATCATATAAATGAATTAAAAATGTTGTAATAGCAACGTAACGTTATCACAACATAAGATTTCTTAAAAAATAAAATAAAATAAAGGCGCCTAAACTAAGTGCGTACGTAGAAAACGCAACAGAGAACAAATCATGTATCCAATTGATGAAATGAAGTGTTTAGATCTTGTTTTACTTTCTTTTTTTTTTTTGTTTTCTTTTCCCCTGCACTATATGCTTGTGTAATTGTAGCTACGACCAAAAAAAAAAAAATAATAAAGATGAATAACAACAACAACAACAACAACAGCAATAACAACAAATCAAGGATGCAAAAAAGAAAAAAAAAATCACAACAGCACACCACAAAAGTTTCCAAATAAAATAATAAAAGGGCAATAAGAAATTGACAAGAAATGTAATGTGATGCAGACTTGTCTGTTGTTATTTAACGTAAATTATACAAGAAAAGTGAAATAAAACATTCAAATAATTCATAAACATAATATAAAATATTATTATGTTTCACAAATCGCATATATTTATATTTTATGTTTATAAATATTGCGTTATGGATAACAAAAAAAAAAAAAAAAAAACATTCTTCTCATATAAAAAAAATTTTTTTTTTCATTCTTTTTTTTTTTTTTTTTTTTTTATGCTTTATATATTTATGTGTATATAGAGAAATATATATATGTTTAGCAAATCGTTATTTGATGCGCAAGCGATCTAAAAAAATTTGACCACACCAAAACAGAAAGAAAAAAACGAAAAATAAAAGATGACGACCAAAAAAGCATATACTGAATGGATATAGAGGAATAAAAAAAAAATAATAAAGAAACTAAATAAATATATAACCCATAAGACAAGAAAATATTGTTATCTGCCCATATATATTTATTTTTATTTTATTTAGGCTTTTTTTCTTTTTTTTTTTTTTTTGCGAAAAAAAAAGAACAAAAACACTGTGCGTTTCGTTGTTGCTGTTGTTGTCGTTGTTGATGCTGTTACTGCTGGTTTATTTAATTTTATTTATTTAATATAAAGAAAAACGACACGAAACTGATATTGTGAGAATAAACTGAGAAAATAAATAAAAAGAAAAATGAACCAAATACTAATACACGATGGACCAAAAAATAAAAAAAATAAATAAGCATCATACTAGGTTATATTGTCCTTTTTATTATCAGCGTAGTAGCATCATTGTCACCATAAGAATAAACAACTTTTTTTCCGTTTTTATTTTATTTTATTTTATTTTTATTTATTATTTTTTTTTTTGCTACTAAGAATAAGAAGAAGAAAGTAGCAACACATATTTTTTACGATTCAATGTACTATCTAAGTACTTCAGTTTAGTATTTTTAGGTATAACAAAAATTTAGAAATTCTTATTGTTGGTGACAAAAAAAAAAAAAAAGAAGGAAAAATAAAAATTAAATTAACTGATGTAACAGAATGAAATTGCAACTAATTGGAATTTGAATGTTGTTCAAAAAGATAATTGCACCTGTAAACTATTTCACCCTAAAATAAATTTAGAAAATCTAAACAAAAATCCAACAAGGAATATATAAAAATTACTAAACCTCAATATGTTTAATTCCCTTAAATATTTAAAAACTAATTCAATAGCGTTTTAATGGGGAGAAACACCCTAGACTCCTCTAATGTTTTATTAAACAGGAGAAAAATGTTTAGTAAAAACATAGCTAGAAAAAAAAAAATTAAAAATTACTGCAAGGACGTTCAATTACATAATGTTAAGAGGGATGCAATCCAAAATGGACAACATTTGAATTTTAAATATAGAAAAAAAAAAAACCGAATACCAACTAGATAATGCAATAATTGCACAAGTTTTCGTTGTCATTTATTTATCGCATTTTTTTTTAATTTTTTTTTTTGTTTTATTTCTATAAATAATTTATATACAAAATTATAACATTATGTTTTTGGTCTTGGAACATTTAATTTAATTAAATTATATTAAATTTACATAATTATGTTGTAAATTTTCATTATCAAATTGCTTTTATATTGTAATTTCATTTTTTTTGGTTTTGGTTTTGGTTTTTCTATTTATATTTCTTTGCCACCAAATTAAAGTTTTCTTTAATAATTTTTTTAATAAATTCGTTACAGGGCGAATTTAAGTTTAAATAATAAATAAATATAAAAAAAAGCGATTTGTCTGGTCCCACCAATTGTAACAAACTAATCAGGGTTAATCCTTAAAAAATGTACAAAAAAAAACTACAAACAAGATGCCGAAACCGTAATAAAGAAAAGAAAAAAAAAAAAAAAATTGAATTATGAGTCAGAAAATGTTTCAATTTTAATATTTTTCTAACAACTTGATTCGTGTTCAGGGCGACTAATCGAATTTTGGTTTAATAATTTTTTTTCTATTTCAAAATTATTAATATAATTTAAACTAGTTTTTGTGATATTATTTTGTTAAAGCCGAACAGGTGTAAAAAAAAAAAAAAAATGAAATTATTAAACAGAATACAAATGCCTGTATTGTGTGCTTTATGATTTTTTTTTGATACAGATTTATCACATGTTTCTGTTTGTCTTATAGAAAAATTAAATAAAATAATTAAAGACTTTTTTTCCAATGAAAACAAGTAATAAAATTTATTAACGAAATAAAACACACACGAGATTGGATTATGTCAGTTTTTTCGTTTTATGTAGAATTTTCTCTTTATTTTTTTATAAACAGCAAAGTAAATTTACTCAGTTTTATCACCGATAATTATGTATTTCAAAGGAGTTAAAGAAAAATAAATTAAAAACGATGAAACAAATGCTACAATCATAAATTAGCTGACAAACAAAAATAATGTGACACAATTTTGCGAAAATTCACTAAAAAAAACTCTTGAAACAATTGATTTTTTTTTTTTTTCATTATTTTTCTTCTCATATTATTTAACCACACAAATTATTTCGTTTTTGAACGTTTAAAATAGCGAAAAAGATTATTAATAAAATAGTTGATCGCTTTGACAAAAAAAAAAAAAAATAAAATAAATAAAAAAAACAATTTTAAACAATTTTTGGCGGCTTTAATTTATGGATTTTCAAATGTTTTGAAAAAAAAAAAAAAAAAAACGGAAAAAATTTTTAAAAAAATATTCACGTAGCATTTTATTGGTTTTATTATTCTAATTTAATTTATTTTTTTTTGTGTTTTGTATTTTGTTTGGCTTAGTTTCGTTTTTGCTTAATTATGTTGAAAATTGTAGTGAAAGTCACAGGTATAGTTGCGTTAATAGTTTTTCGTTTTTTTTTTTTTTGGTTGTTTAAACTAATTTTAGTATTGTCGTTATAATTGGCGTTTGTTTGGTGTTTTTAATGGTGGGAAATTTCTTATCTGTTTATATATATAAAAATGAAAAAGAAAAAGAAAAAAAGGACAAACGATTACCATTTATAACTTTATAATGAAAATTCCTTTGTATTAAGTTTTGCTACCGCAAAGTGACCATATTGTTAAACAAATTAATTGCGGTTCTAATAAAATACCAAAAATAAAGACAATAAATGATGCATAAAGAAAAGTAAATGAAAAAAAAAAAAAAGGAAAAAACTTTTTTCCCTTAATGATAATTTTCTAGCTTGATTTCTAATCAAAACTTTTCTTAAACTTGATGATATGTTATTGGTTGCCATCTTAAAGACTATGGAAAAGTTTTTATTAAAAAAGAAGAAATCGGTTGTTTGTTGCTGGTGTTACTAAATGTTGGGTGCTGTTGCTGGCTGATGGTGTTGTTGTTGATGGTTATGTTGTACAGAAACGAGAAAAGTAGAAGCAGAAAAAAAAAAAATTAATAATAGCAAAATAAGTAAAGTAAAAGTAAAAAAGAATTTGAAGAAGAAATTACATCGTTGTCGAAATTTGTGTGTTTTGTCATTATGGCCAAGTTTTCGACATAAAAAAAAAAAAAAAATAAATGCAAAAATAAAGCAAAAAGTAGAAGAAGAAAAAAAAATCCATCCAATAGCTCTTAAATGCGATATGGTGGTATTGGCTGCTTGTTTCTTTATTATTTTCTTTCTTTAACTTTTTTTTTTTTTTCTTTCTTTCTTTCGTTACTTTTCTACAACTTTAGTCTTAATATTCTTTCTTAAGAAATTTTCTATAATTTTGTTTTTCTTTTTTCTGCCTTTCCCATATAAACATGCAATGATATTGCTACCACTTCTATATTCTAGCATCTAGCATCTCACTGCTGTTGTTGCTTTGTTGTTGTTGTTATTATTATTATTTTTCTTTCCTATTAATTCAGCAACCAAAAGTTTATATTCTCTATGAAATACCCAAAAGGTATCGACTGTAGCTAACGAAAAAGAAACAACAACAAAAAAAAACCCTAAGCAAAAAAAAAACTTTCTTTAAAAAGTAGAAAAAATATTTTTTCCAATTTTATTAACGAAAAAAAATTTTATTTTTTTTTTTTTTTTATAAAATTCTCTACCTTGACTACAGCAGAGCGAAAAGTTTTATTTAATTTTTTTTTCTTTTCTTTTCCCTTAAAGTTTCTAATTTATTTAACTGAAACTTTCAGCATTCTATGCAGTAACAGTAAACAAAAATAAAAAATAAAATGAATTTCGATCCTAGAAACTATCGAATCTACTTCTAGATATCTGTCTGCCAAAAAAAAAAAAAAAAATAGAAGAAAAACTTAAAAATTAATAAATAAATCCACGATGTTATTATGTTGCTACATCTATCTTAAATTCTCATTTCATCATTTCAATCGAAAAACTTTTGGATTAAGAAAAATATTCCACTTCCGAATTTTTTTTTCTGAAGTAAATAAAAAAAAAAAAAATTTTTATTTTGAATGAAGAAAATGTTTGAATAAAAAAGTAAAGAAATTTCTGTTTTAAATTACTGCATACCGTAAATTACCGTAACAACTAGACAGATATTTTGTTGATTATTCTGTTATGAATTTTTTTTGTTTTCTGTTTTCTATCTAATTTAAAAATAATTTAATCAAATACAGAAGAAAAAAACAGAAGAATGGAGAAAAAAAAAAAAATAGGCAAACCAAAATTAAAATTTAAATAAATAATTAGCTAAAGCATAGATCTAAACAACAACAACAACAACAACAACAACAAAAGGAAAAAAGGATGCTGAATAGGTGGAAAGAAAAACAAAAACAATTCTTTTGCTTTCATTGTGGTCCATAAGTAATTCGTGGTGGGTCTAATAACAATTTTTTTTTTTATTAATTAGGAAATGAAACGTCTATATAAAAATCCCATCAAACATTTTTTATTTTTTTTATTTTTTTCTATTTTTGTTTTCGGGACACAAATTAAAAATAAAAATAAAAAACCAAAAATTTGATTGAAATTAATTTCACGACCGGAGATCAATCTATTAAAAGAGAAAACTTGTTTCCAGTAGACAAATTAATTCTATTTTCGAGGTTTATTAAAATAAAATGTATTAGCGAAAATTATTTAATAGCAAAAGCAGTGGCGTTATTCTATGAAATGGTGAAAATTTCCAATAAAAAAAAAAAAATAAATAAAATAAACTACAAAGGTTAAATTATGTTTAACCAGGGAAGTGAAAAAATATTTTTTAAATGAACCACCCTGCTGCCATCTATCGCCAGAACCACAAACCCGTTTCAATATTCTAACTTGATTCAATAAATTTAAAATAACTCAATACGGTTTTCGGTACAAATAAAATGACTTAAACGAAAATATTCAAGCGACCTGGTTAAATTTAATAAATTTTGTTTTGAATATTTTGTTGTTTTTTCAATTTTAGTTTCTTTGAGTTATATGCTGCCTCTGTTATACCTACACGAGTATTATATACTGAAAAATCAATAACTGCGTTATATATGTAAAACAAAGATCGGTATATACGCACTGTGATTTGTTGTTTCTTTGGAGTACGAGAGTGCTCAATGTTGGAAGAGAATCATTGAAAATTTTAAATGAAAACACAAAAAAAGAAAAATAATCATCATTCCAAAACCATAATTTTTCTCGTGAGTTTTTTTTTAGAATGATGATTCTCACACTCTCTCTCCCGTCAAATTTATTAACCTCATGCCACACAGTCATCGTGTTTTGTAATGAAATATACAAATTTACTCTCCAAACAGAATTAGCATTTATTTTCAGAGAAAATATTCACCAACACTCGCTTACTTATTTTGTTTCTACACGTTCTATACGAAACTAGCAATTATCCCTACTAACTTTGAATATTTGCTTAAAATACTCTACCGCTACTATTGGCTAAACAAGCGTCGGCCATGATTTTCAAATTCGAGGCAAGCAATCAGGCCTTTGCTTGCTGCATCGATCCAAGCAGCCATCATAAAATAGGCGTGTAAGCCATAAAGAGAATATTCATGTCAAAAGAGAATTAAAAAAAACTCGGATCCCAGCCATGATTTTTGACAGGCCGTTCATCAAGCTAATAGAAGGTTGCGCATCACAGTGTGCGTTGAAAACAATTCAAATTTTATTACCTTGCCTAACTTTACGTAAATATTTTTAGTGGTGTGTGCGTAGTTTTATCGAGTTAACACTGCGCGTGTGTTTGTTTAATATAAAAATAAAAAGTTACAGAAATATTTAATCCACCCTTCAAGAACTACATAGGGTCTTATTCCAATATTTTACGCTTAGCTTACACTGTGTACAAGGGATTTGAATACATTAGAAATAAATTACAATCTCACTCCACTGTGAAACGACCCCTTCGTATAACTTTACATAAATTCTCTTTTAGTTTCCATGTTGCTTTTCTGTAATTCCCACATCTAGCTTCTTTTCTTTTTTTGTACATAAAATCCCTTAACTCACACACAGAAAATTCCTTATTTTTATTAAAATAATATTTGATGGCGCGTAAGTGTTTGTATTTGTATAAAGCGGAAAATATTTTCTCATTTCTAAAAGAACAAAAAAATCTAGAAAGCACGGGAAAAAGAAAATCTTCTTCGCTTAAAATAATAACGAAGAACCAAAAAAAAAAATCAATAATTTTCAATATTAAAACTTTAACAAAATAACCAAATTCATCGACTTTTATTAAAAATTAACCAAAAAATCCGATTATACACAAATTATAGATAAAATATTTGAAGGATTCTTATTATTATTTTATACTAAATTCACGTATTTATATAATTTTACGTATTCTAGAAGCTAAATGGCTTAAATTTGATTCAACAAAAAAAACCAAATTAACATAATTCACAATAAAATAAAATATTTTATTGACTTTTTCGAGTTTTATTTTCTGTATTTCTCGTTGTCTTTTCTCTAATAATAATAATAATAAAAATAATAATCTTAAAGTTTATTATTGACTCAGTTATTTTTTTCATTGACTTTTAATATAAAAAAAAAAAAGAAAAAGAAAAACTATTTTATATAAGAAAAATTATCATAAAATATTAATAAATAATATATTTATAAATAAATTAAACAGTATAATAGCCCTTTAATGCTGTTGTTGCCGTTTTTTATAGTTTATTATAATTTATATTTAATTAACTTTAAATAAGCTAAATAAATAATAAGAAATTGAATAAAAGTCTATTTTTTATTTTTTTTGTAATAAACGTATAGATATTTCTCATGGAAATAATATTGGGGGTCGTTTTTTACATATGATACTTTTGTAACAGTTTATTAACTATAAATGTTATTGAATAAATAATAACCATAATCATAAATGATTAACGAATGTTAAACAAATAATTAAAAATAAATTAACAAGTAAACAGCTGATTACCGGTGTATAAAAGTCATTGAAAGTAATAAAAATTCAAAATAAAAATTATGCCAGTTAGTTTATAGTTAAAAATTAACAATTGTAGAAAACATAAAAAAGTTAAAACAAAGTAACGCCATTACAAACCAATAATGTTTATCTTTCTCTATTAGAATAACATAAAAACTGAGTGCCATTAAAAAAAAAATAAATTAATTTTATTAGTAGTTAAACATTCTTTTACTTCTTCGTCTTCTTCTTCTTCTTCTCTATTTCATTACATTTAAATATGCGATTTGTACGCGTGCTTCCGTTTTAAGTCACACGACTTCAAATACAAGGAATTAAATTTGTTTTTTTTTTTTATAGTTTGCACCATTAAAAAACTAACAAACAAAAAAAAAAATCGTAATTTTGTTATTTATTTGATTGAAAATCATAAAAAGTCATTAAAAAAAGAAATAAAAAAATGAAAATACACTTTACCGCAAAATAACAGAAAATAGCATAGCATACGACATACAGAACATAAATAAAATGTTAAGTAAAGCAAAGGAAAGTAATGTAACGCGTTTTTTTTTGTTTTTTTTTTTATCTAATAAATTTTTATTGTTATTAATTTTATTAATAATAAAATTTAATAATAAACAAGACATTAATTGCACATCATAAATGTCAATTTGAATAATAATTCCATACAATGTTTATAAAAATATTTAAATTAATTTTTTTGCTTTTTAATTGCTTTTAAGTTATTAATGGATTATTTCTAACGAAGCATAGTGAAATATTTAAGTTTTTTAATTTTATTAACAAGAGATAAATATTTATATAACTACTGTGCTTTACTAACAATTATTGCAGATTCAAATCTTCTTATTTTCACTCACTTAGAAATCAAATAAAAAAACACCAACGCAAAGTATTTTTTTTTTTTTATTATTATTATTATTACATGTATTAAACAAGAATAATTAATTACTTAACATTATCATAATAATATTGGTAACATCCCCATGTTGCCCATTAAATGAAAAAAAAAATAAATAAATAAATAAACACAAGACGAAATAAAAACTCTAAAACAATCAAAATCGCCATTAATATTAATTTCTCGATAAAATAAAAAGAAAAAAAAAAAGAAAAAATCATAAAAATGAACAAGCTAATAACACATTAAAATCAAACATTAAGGCAATAATAACAATAATAATAACAATAAAAAAGACAAATAAAACGTTAAACATTACAAGAATACAAAATCGTTACAATCAAATAAAATAAAAAATAAAAAAAAAAGCGAAAAAAGTGAATTTTTCTCGCCTTTTTTCTTCTTTTATTTTTGGCACGCGTCTTAATTATTTATCTTGGTAAATATTTGCGTGCTTTTAACATTTTACTGTAATTATTTATTTATTTACTTTAATTTAAATGTTTATTAAATTTTTATTATTATAATTTGCGTTAAAAAAAAATAATAATAATAAACACACACGGAGTGTGTCTAGTCATAATCAAAATGCAATAATGTTTTCATTCATATTTTCTTATTCAGTTTATTCGTATGTCTTTAATATATTTTTTTCTTTTTTTTTTTCCTTTTTTCTGTTATTGTTTAATTTAAGTGCCGATAATAATAAAAAAAAAAAATAAATAACTAAGCAACATTTAACAATCTTGTTAATGATATATCATAAACATTTCTGTTTCTTTAGATATTGGCTTTTTTTTACTTTATATCCATCAGCTTGGTCATATTTATTTAATGTTTTTTGTTAATTCATAAAAATGTGACATTTATCAAAGAAAAAAAAAGTCTTGATAATAAAAATTAATTAAATATTCGTTTCTATATACAGTGCTTTAAACCATAGATTAAACTGTTCTGTTGTAAATTGTTATATGAAAAAAATAAATTAGTTTGAAGGTTTAAACGTTTTAAAGTTACATAAACTATATGAAAAACAAACACGAATAACACTTAACCTTGTGAAAAAAAAAAAAAAATAGATTGTTTGTTCCGTAGAAAAAACTAAACAATTGCATAACCAATGTAAATAACACTTTTCTTTTTTTATTAGTATTATAAAAAGTATCTTAGTGTTAACCCTTAAAAAAAATGAAAAAAAAAAACAGCATAAATTGATTGCCCACAGTAAAAGTATAAATCAACACAAATACCCTAAAATATATAATATAAAAACCAAAAATCAGACACAAGTATACGTACTTAAGTTTAATACAAGTCTGTAAAATAATTAACAAATAATAAAACATCAGAGACAAACTAAAACGAAATGCTGCGTTAATATATTAAAAAAAAAAAAAAAAAAAATTAAAAAGTTTATATATTTTATTTTTTAATTGATCATAAATAAAATAATAAAAATGTTATAAAAGTTTTTAATTTATTTAATTATTTATTATAGTAATTTAGTAATAATTATTAATATAATAGCATGTGTGGTAAAGGCTACAAGTTATAAAACTACCTTGCTGGAATCTAAACATACAAATAAAAATGCCACAAACACCTTGTTAATGATGCTCTTGGTCACCAGATGATTTTTTTTTTTTTTTTTATATTTAAGAATTAAAATTAATTATTATTAGTATTAATGGGTAATTATATGTAATTAGTTTTTATTTTTATTTATATTTAATTTTATAACATAAAATATAATCTGTAACGTAACGTAACGTAATATAAAATTATTTTATGGATTTTAAAGTGATGCGGTTTCGGCTATATACAGCTGAGCATTTTTTTTATTACATTTTATTTTCTCTATATTATTTATAAATTATTTTAAATAATTAATTAAAAATTTTTTTTGTGTAAAATACTTTACGTATTTTCATTCACCTAATGACACAAAAAAAAATAAATATAATTGAAAAATAAAGCAAAAGCTTTAACCAGGAAGGTGTGAATTATAATCAAAACTAGATATGCTAATAAGGTAACAAATACAATAACAACACAATTGGTCATTTATTAAATTATATGTAAATTATTTGTTAGAATAGAATGAATGAAAAAAGAAAAAAAAAAAAAAAAACGACATAATCAGCGGGAGCCTAATGTGATTACATCAATTTTCTAAACGAAAAACAAAAAAAAATAAAAATTCCAAACGATAAATACATAATCAACGTCTATTACTGCTATTATTATTATTATTATTATTACTATAGCATAAACGTAATAACAATAACAAAATGAATTGTTAATAAATCTTGACAATATTTTTAAATAGCAGAAAGAAAAAAAAAAACAAAAATAATTGCTTGTGTTTGGTAATAACACTTTTTTTTTCTGTATTATTTCTTCTATTAACATGTCACGCTACATTGAACGCATGGTCATAAATACAAATTGTGCACCAATTTACACCAAAAAAAAAAACCAAAAATAATTATTTTTAATTTAAAACTAAAAGCACGAGACATAATAAAACACTTTCGGTTTTTTTTTTTTATTTTTGTTTTGTTTGGCTTATTGCTAACTTAAGCAAGTGCTTAAAAAAAAAAGTTGTTTTTTATTGTTACGTAAAAAACATTTAATATTCCAAATTCTTTTTCATCATTCATTTATTCATCAATGAATAAATAAATAAAATTTATGATCACCTAACCGCCCTCAACAAAATAAAACAAAACAAACATGTCGCGCGCGTCAGAATATATTTTTAAAATAAAAATCCCTAAAACATACGGAAAATTAATATAAAATAAAATGCAGGGAAATAAAATGCTAAGGCACGCGTTACACGTTTGTCTTTGCTTTAAGGCAAAATGCTAAATGCTTGTTTTGATGCTTTATGATGAGAAAAGATTGTTTTTATTTTTTATTTTATTTTTTTTTATCATATATCACTATCTGGTTTTTATTATTATTATTTTATTCATTTTCTCGTTTATTATCTTGGCGGTATTATATTTTTTACTGGCTGTCTGTCTGTCTGGCTGAAAATTACTTTCATACTAACTAACGAACGAACCTTGTTATGTTTTATTCGTTTCATTACCTTCAAAAAAATTGTTTTTTTATTATTTAATAAACAAAACAAAACATTTTTTTTTTTTTTTGTAACAAATGAAATGAAATTAACTTTTTTTTGCGTAAGAGACGAGAAAAGTTTTCCTCAAACTTTTCATTTTACAAATTTTTTACAAGTTTTTTTTTTTTTTTTTTTTAAAGAATAATAATTAAGGGAACACGAGAAAAATCAACAAGAGCATCAACAGACGAGCAAAATAAAGATGATAAATGAATCATTATGAATCGTTAACCTAGTGAACAAGTGCACATAAAAATAAAACTAAACATTTCAGGAAATCATCATTTTGATCATAAAAACACAATTTATTTTCATTTTTAAGGATAGAAATCACCCTCAAAAAAAAAAAAAAAAAACTTTTTCCATGTTTATTTGTTTGTTAAAAGTCATAAAATAAGTAAGACAACCCGTCACACAGATGAGAGAAAAGAAAAACAAAAACAAACAAAAAAAAAAAAAAAAATCATCCAAAAATGTCATATAAAAATAAATAAATAAAATAAAGTAAATAAGGAATCGTCATCAGCCACATAACATTTATGAATGAATAAAAGACATTGGAAGTGTTTTTATCTTCTTTTTTTTTTTTTTTTTTTTTGTTTATGCGCTTTTCCTTTCCTTTCCTTTTCCTCATATTTAATTTTTGTGGTTCTTCGTCTTATGTTTGCTGTTTTTATTGCACTGTTTTATGATCTATTGGACAAGGTCGCGTTGAAAAGTGCCGCACACGTTAAATTACGATAAAAAAAGAGTAAAAAAAAAAAAAAAAAATCAACAACAACCACACAACAGACAGATTTCTTTACTTTTATTCGTTTCTGTCTTTATCTATTTTTTTTTTTTACTTTTTTGTTATTTTTCTTAACATATAAAGTGGAGAGGAATGCGCTTTAACTATTAAATTATTTATTTTTATAACACCATTCGTTTTATTATTATTATTATTATTATTATTCGTATTTATTGACATTGTTATTGTTGTTAAGAATATATAAAAGAAAGAAAGAAAGAATGGAGAAAAAAAAACATTAAGTAATGTAAAGTAAAGAGTTATTAAAGCGTTAAGCATCTTGTGTATGTAATAACGATGAAAATAATAAATATTTATATATTGTGGTCATATTTCAAGCGTATTATATGTCTGTTTTGCATGCATCTTGACTGTTTTGATATAAATAATAAATGTTTACCTCTGCTTAACATGATTTGTTTTTCTATTTCTTTTGGTTTTGGTTTTTTTTATTAATGAATTTTTTTTTTTTTATAATTTTAACTTTTAGACTAACGAACGAGCTTGTTATTTTGATTATTATTATTATTATTATTTTATTTTATCAGTATCATTTACTTTGTAATTATCATTTCTTTAAAACAATAATTATGTGATTTGTTATTATTATTATTATTATTATTATTATTATTATTTTCCACATAAAAAAAAAAAAAAACATTTAAAGAAAATCCAATGAAAAAATAACAACACAGTGGTTTCTACAATTATTTTTTTTCTTTTTTTTTTTTTTATTATCACTTAAATAACTTTAAGCTAAATGATAAAGACTGGTTATAATAAATTAACATATTTTATATACATAAAATACACATGTCTTTGATTTAATTTAATTTTTTTTTTTTTTTTTTGTATTAAAATAATTGTTTTTTAATTCGTATTTGTTATTTTTAGTTTTTTTTCTCTTATAGAAAATTTGTTTTGTTATGTTTCGTTTTTTTTTTCCATTAATTATTATTATTATTATTATTATTATGATTATTACATTTTTGCTTATTGTTTTTATATTTTTCTTTTAAATTCAAGGTTTTTTCTTTATTTATTTGTGTTTTTCTTTTTTGATTTTATTTTATAAATAATAGTACGTTGCCCTATTGATAAGAAATAATTGGTTTTGTTCTGTTTATAAAAAAAAAATGAAAAATGAAACAGAAAAACTACTTAGCAAAGTTAATTAATAAAATTACACTGTATACTGCTGTTTTGTTTGTTGTTTTTTTAATAATTTATAAATAAGGATAATGGAAGAAAAGAAATCATTTAATGGAATGCTTTTCATTTGTTGTTATTTTTTGTTGAATTAGTATCAGACAACAATTAAATCTACTTAAAAACCGCCTTATAAGAATGCTTGAGGGTGTAAACATACATTTGTAATGGACTAGAACATTTAAATGTCTGGGATTTGATTTAATTTTTTTTTTTTCACTTTTCTACTTTTGCTGATATTGTATTGCAAATGCTGGTAATATATAGTAGTTAAAAGCAAAATTTTGCTCTTTTCTTTTGCTAAATGTCTAATGATACAAGATGAATAATAGTTATATGTAATGGAATGAGTTTTTTCACTACTTTCTAATCGAACTCTGTACGATTTAGTTAAGTAAAAACGAAACGAAATGAAAAAAAAAATATAATCCCTTAATTTGTTTATGAAAAATATACAACGAATAAGTAAACAAACATCCCCTACTTAGTTACAAACAACACAAAATGTTTATTTATATTATCGAGAGAAAAAAAGAAAACAATTTCTATTCGCTAACAAGCTCTATTTTGTATTATTTTTCAAAACTAAAACCACATTTACATTAATAGTAAATGGTAAGATTAGAAAAAATACCAAAAAAAAAAAAAAAAATGGTAATAATGAATAAACAAACAACCCTACACCCTTAAGAGAAAAAAAAAACGAAACATAAGAATTACATTAAAGGTATTAGCGATTTTATTTATATTCTTTTTACTTAAATTACGCACATCAATAGGGTAAATGTTGAATAATATTTTAGATAACAAGGAAACGTTCACCCGGGTAAACTTGATGCTTATAACAAAAAAAAAATAAAAAATCAAAATTTTTACCTTCCCCGAAACACTAAAACGCATAAATCCCTTGCTAAATTTAAACATAAACATAAACACATAATACGTTAATCAAGAAAATGAAAATTTCATAATAAAATTCATCAACAAAAAAAATAATAATAAATAAATAAATAAAAAATAAGGTAAAATCTTGGTAAAAGTCGATAAAACTTTTAAAGGAAAAGACAAAACATGTCTCTATGCCACTTCGGCATTTAGTTAGCTCAGTTACAACAAACGTATTTAATTTATTTTTCTTTTTATAAAATAAATAAAAACAAAAATCTCTATTAAAATTAAACATAATTAATATGCAAATTTTATGTCTTAATTATTTTAATTAATTTAAAAAAAAAAAAAAAAGAAAAAGAAAAGAAGAAAAACAAAAAAAAAAAATTTTATAATTAAAAAAAAACTACTTTGCCTTCACAATTTTATTCTCGTTTCTCAGTTTTTATTTTTTTTAAACATCATCACTGAGCAGCTTCTTATCTATGGCATATTAATCGAATAGACTTAACAGAAAAATTTTATAGCTTTTAAACAAGACTTAAAAACATTTTATTGGCCTTTTTTTTTCTTTTTTTTTGCTTTTCTTTTAATATGCACAAGAAAGCTTTAACTTACGTAACTTTATGTTCAAAAAATTAAATTTTTTATTCAGAAAATTACCATAACAAATAATTCAAAGATTATAGCCGAAAAATGAATTTTACTTTAATTAAAATGCATAAATTGTTTGCTGCACTAAAAATATCTTTATATAGTTTTGGTTGAATAAAGCTTTTAGCAAAATTGAAGGTCATTTTGCACCTAAATTTAGGTTAAGCACGGTGCAAAAACTAAATAAATAAACTCAAGCGTAAAACACAATGAAAAATGTTTTAACGCTTAAAGTCACTTGCTGAATTATTTATTTTGATTCACAAAAATTAAATTTAAAAAAAAAACAAGCGACAATAATTTTGTTTATTTATTGAAAGGAGAATTTTGAATTCGTTTTTTTTTTTTTTTCGATTATTTTAATTTAATTAATTAAAAATCGACTTTTGTTTTGTTTTTTTTTTTCAATTATTATTTTTTTTTTTGAAACTATGGAATTTTCAATGATAAAAATGTCGAAAACACTTTAATCGATGTATTATCTACTTAAATCGTTACTTAGAAAATAAACAAAGCAATACGGAAAGAAAAAAAAAACAGAAAAACAGAAAAATAAGTAAAGTAAATTAGCTTAAATAAAGCGACCGAAATTGCTGCGAAAACTTAAATTTCAAAAAAAAAAAAAATATATTCTTTCGTTTAAACGAGCAAAGAAAAAATTGTTTTTGTTTTTAGTTAAAGTTTGATAAAAGCATGAGAATTATAAATAAATAAATGAAAGAATGAATAAACTTAAGTAAAGTTGTACAAAGTAACGAAGAATTATTTAACGTCATTGGGGATGTTATATATTTTTTCGCTTGTTATATTATTCGCGAGTTATAAATTTTCGTTAAAAGAAAATAATTTTTCGTTTTATCTCGCCCAATATAACACACTGGGGTTAAATATTTTATCTTATAAAAAATGTTTTCATTTTTTTTTTCTTTTTCCATCATAAGGGATGAGATGTTTTTGCTGAAAAAAATAGAAAAACTAGAAGCGAAATGCAAAATAAGGGACCTAAAATAGGGTTAGACAAGAATTTACAAAGTAGAAATTTCAACTAAGGGATCTAGGTGTATTTTTTTTTTTTTGTTTCTTTTTCTGTATGTTTGTGCAAAATATGCGGTTAATAACAAAACAACAGCAATAATATTAAGGGGTGTGAAAAGAAATTTATGCTTATTTTGTAAATATGGCGTTATTAAATTTATGTAAATTTATTTAAGTAACCATTCGCGTAATATTTGGTCCACCCTACACCTTAATAACGTCAAACGTTGTTTAACGCAACAAAACCATTGAAAATTACTTTTTAAAAGTTTTATCCGTTGATTTAAAAATTTTAATAAATAAATAAGGGATGAAATTGGTAAAGTTGCGTTTTTTCTTCTTCATCTTCTTTCTTTTTGACTTTTTTTTTTGGCTTAAATGACAAAATTTACATCAATTTGTGGTCATTAATTTCTAATATTATTCTCGTTGCGGTTGCATATCTTATTTGATATGGATAAATCTGTGCATAAGATTACATAAGATTGTTTGTAGAGAACAAATAACTGACGTAATAACACCAATAAGCGGTTTAATGAAAAGTGGGTGGTGTTATATTTTTAAAATAAATTAAAAAAAAAAAAAAAATTACTTTTTGTTTATTTTGCCATCAAATTATATAATATTTCGTTAATATTTACTTAAAAACTAAACTGAAATACATTAAGGGTTGTTTAAGTTTAAGTTTTTTTTTTTGTTTTTTCAACTTTTTATCTTTTATCACACACACACACACACACCGAAAAAAAAAAAAAAAAAAAAAAAAATTAAAACAAAATTTAACTTTTAAAGCAAATATTAGATCGCAGTGAATGTTTTCTGTTTTTTTTTTTAAGAATAAAATTACACAAAAACATCCCTTATATTTACGTACATATATTTATTTATTTATTTTTATTTTTTTTAATGATAAAAAATAAAAGAAAAATATGTCAGCAAAACCACAGGAAAAAAAATAACAACAATTCGCTGTACAGTATAGGCTTGAGAAATTTTGTTACTCTTGTTGGAAAAGTCTGAAAGCAAAATAACTCAGACAGTTTAACAATTTGTGTTAAGGGATAAAAAGTCATGATGTTGAGTATCTAGTGTAATTTCTTAGCAATTCACAAACCTTTTTTTTTCTTTTTTTTTATCAACAAAAAATTCCCTATATTGTCGTCATTTTGTTAAAAAGTCGAAACAAAATTTTTTTTATTAATACAATTCGATGGACCTTTTTCCTCTTCTTTTTTATTTATTTGTTTCACCATCTTTTATCACTAAAAAGCGTAGCTGATGATGATCTTCTTAAAAGAACGATCTTAATACTTTGGATATTTGTTTTTTTTTTTCGGTTAATACTCTTGAGATTAATTTTTTAATTTTTTTTTTCCTTCTAGTTTTTCTATCATTTCGTTCCGTTAAACTTTGTAGTTTGGTCTAACGAAGGCTTATCGGTGTTTTCTTTTAAGGAAAACAAGGCGATACATTTCGGGTTTTCTTATTCTTTAATGATTTTTTGTTTTCTTTTTTTGAAATAAATTTATTCTATAAGCACCGAACATAGTAAAGTTCCTAGCTTAAAATTTCATGCGTTCATGCGAACAAAGAAAGTAATTTAAAAGAAGAGAAATGAGAAACAAAAAGTTATTAAACGACGTGCGGTCATGTTTAGCCATTAAATATAGAAAAATTATATACAAACAACCAATAAAAATAATCGATAAATATAAATAAATAATAAATAATAAAAAAAAACAAAAATAATTAAAAACATTTCAAAAAGTCCAACAAAATATAAAATTAATAAAAAAAAAAATAAAAAATAAATTAAAAAATGCTTTAGTAAAAATATGAAACTTCCGTTGAAAATTTAAAGAAAAAAAAAAAATTAAAAGAATATAAAACTTAAGGTCATGTTTGAGATAAAATTTCAATAATAAGAAAAAAAAAAAAAACAATCCTATAGCCCCCGGACTTGATATGTGACAAAAATGTTTTTGTTTTTGTTTTCGTTTTTTTTTTTAGTTTTTTTTTAATTTATGGATTGTGGCTGCTTTATTATTTATTCTTTTTGTTTTTTTAATTTTAAAATTTTTTTTTTTTAATTAAATTCAATGAATTTAATATTTTATGAAATAGACTTCAAACGGCACATAAGAGTAGTAAATTAAATAATAATAATAATAATAATAAGACGGTCAAACGATGAGAAAACATCGTTATCAATGAATTTTTTGTTTTTAATTGACGTAAACATTCGTCAATAGTAGAAAAAAAAAAAAATTAATTTTGTGACATAATTTAGTCATTTTGTGACATATTATTTTGTTTTGTCTTAATTTAATTGTTGACACGCGTTTAGAAAATTATTTAACAAAAATAGATAAAAATGAAAAATAAATCTGTCATTCGTTTAAGTTAATTACAATTAATAGCCAATAGTTTTTTTCTTATGTATTTTAACATTTTAATTGGCTTAAGCTATGTTTAAACTGTCCCTTTATCGTTGTTTATTTGATTTTTGCTTTTTTCTTTTAGTTAAGCTATTTATAGACAGCATTGATGATATGTTTCTTAAATAATTAGCTGAAAAATAAACATTTTAATTAGAAAAGTGACTTAACTAATTCATTTAATGTTTTTTAAAGAGAAAAAAAAATATATTTTTGTATCAAGTCTTTGTAACAGAATGGTTAATAGGCGACAGACGTTATTCAAATTGCTAAATATGCAAGATATTAGCTGTGAGCTGCATGAATTTTTATTAAAACACAAAAAGTTTGTAAGTTCGCATAAACTTGTTTTTGATTAAAAAAAAAAAAGAAAAAAAATAATAATTAGAAAATTCTGTTATCACAAATTAAGTTGTTATTGCCCAAAAATTACTTATCATTAAAATAAGAAAACAAATTTAAATTAATTAAATAAACATTTTGCTTTTTTCGTCTTAATTAATTAATTTTTTTTTTTCTCTACTTTTCGCGTTTTTTTTTTTTTTTTTTTTTGTTTATTTCAATCATAAAGGTTAAAAATGTTATTTAATATTTTTAATTAAGAAAATAAATAACAATTTATTTAAATTACATTTTATTTAATTATTTAATTAATGGAAATTATTTTTTTTTTATAATTTTAATTTTGCATCAATTAAAAATTATAAATGAATTAAAAAAATTTTTTCGTTAATTATTTATTAATAAGTTTCCTGCGTAGTGTGAGTCAGAAATTTAGCCATATATGCAAAATCGATACATTAATAATATTTCCGATCAATTAGAAGGAAAATAAAAATTATTAATAAAATTAATTTCAATTGTAAGACGCCACTTCCTGTGTAAACATAATTTTTTATTATTTAATTTTTTTAATTTAATTTTTCATTAGCTAACATGTGGCGTTAAACTATTTATTTTACCTATGTTATACCTATTTTAGCTACCGTTTATGGTTTTGTATCAGCATTTTCCCTTCTTTATTCAATTGTTATCAATAAGCAACATAAAACATCAATTGCCCAATAAAATACGTAAATAAAAAATAAATTAAACAGGCAAAACGCGCCACACAGAGAATTTGAAATAATTTTTTATTATTATTATTATTATATAATTGTTGATTATTTTAATTATTTATTAATTATAATTTTACAAACAATACATAATATGAAAATAATTATGCTAGGTATGTCTTCATTTAATTTTTTTTTTTTTTTTTTTTTTGAGAAACTAAAATTAAAAAACAAACAAAAATAAAAATGCCGACAAAATGAACGACAACTCTATTCGCAAAAACATTTTTATCATAAATAACGTGTTACGAATTTTTAATTATTATTCACCAACCAAATAATAAAAATTTATAAGCTTATCAATAAAATTAAATTTGCTTTAAATTCTTTTTCATTTTTAAAAGCAAAACACAAAAACCAATCTAAATTCAGCTGAAAATCTAATTTGGGTTGCAAATTTTAGTTTTTTTTTTTGTTTATTTCATTTAAAAAAAACATTCGGATAACAAGTAATTTATTTCACATAACAATAAAGAAAATAAATAAAATTAAATATATAGAGGCGAATCCGTTAAATAACCACCATAGTTGTTATTTTTCGTACCGTTCGATCAGCAACTGGAACGTAGAAAAAAAACGAAAAAAAAAAAAAACAACAGAAAAAATCTCATTCTTTCTGCCATGAGATTTGAGATGATAATAAAAATTAATTAAAAACAAAAAAAGAAAATAAGAAGAAGACAAACACTAATTAGTTTAAAAACCAAATTGTGTTCGGAATAATTTCGTGGAGGAAACAAAAAAATTCTTTGTAAATTGGAAAATTTCTATTATGTTTCTGTTTTTTAAATACGAAAAACTATAATTAGGAATTTATTTACCAAGATAAGATAAACAGGTGAGTTGAGTTTATTTACTGTGGCTTTTTATCTGGTAGCGTTTCGTCAGATTTTGACAGAGGAAAAGATTTTCCATCCCTGAAATAATATTCGAAAAATTCAATCAAACGTTCAGCAGGTAAACCAGACTGATTATGCTTTAAAAAAAAAAATTAAATTATTTTTAATAAATTTTATTCAAATTCAAACAAATAAAAAAAAAAAAAAAATGTTCAAATTTGCATAACAAACGCATCTAATTATGAATATGAATGGTTTTATTTAATTATTCCTTTTCTTATTCTTTTATTTATTATAATTATTAATAATTTATTTTCATTTCTTCTCATTTCATTTCTTTTATTGTAAAAACCACGAGAAAAATTCATATTTTATTAATTTTTAAATAAATTTAAGTAAATTTCATTAAATATTATAATTTCTTATTAAATTAAATTTCTTCTCCTACTTTTTATTTTTCTGTTAAAGAAAATCTCATTAAAAAATGAAAGACAATACTTAGTATCATAAAAATGAATAAATAATAATTAAAAAGAAAAAAGATACAAAGCGTTTAATTGTCCTCCAACAAATTGATATTAAAAGTAGGAAAAAAAAAAGGGTTAAATAAATGTTTAAGAAAAAAAGTCAACAAAAGCTAAGTCAATAGCTAAAAAAAAAAAAAAACCATAAAAATATGTATTTATCTTGAAATTAATTAAAAAAAAAAGCAGCCAACCAGCATTCGCATCTGTTTATTTTGTTTAACAAACAACGAAAAAAAATGATAATACGGTACGAGCTATACAAATACTTTAGCTAAGGGTTAAACGTTGCTCGGTTTTTTTTTTTTTTCGTTTCGTATCCATTACACTTTGTTTTAGTTACCAAAAAAAAAAAAAGAAACAAAATGTAAAAACACTTTCCTTATCATAAATTAGTGCAATTGAAGCAAAATTCATGTTTAAAGATGTAAAAAAAAAAAATGAAAATGTATACAAAGAGCGTAGTTTTGCTAATCCCTTGACTTAATTGTGAAAATAAATAGAAAACAGGGCATATGGTTTTCACATTTCTGTGCTTAAACTAAAAAAAATAATTACTTTTGAAATGACAGAATGAAAAAAAAAATAAATAAATAAATAAATTAAACTAAACTCTACAAAGACAAAGTAATATCCTTGGTAAAATAAGCGTAAAATACAACGATTAATGCAACGAAACGTTTATAATTTGCTTAAGTTTTTTTTTTTATAAATCATTCTCTGCATTTTACAGTAATTAAATTACAGAAACTTTTTATTTCAATTATAGACCTTTTACTTTCAATTTACACATAATTTACACATAATTTTTAAATAAAAATTTATTAATTATCTTGTTTTATTGAAAGTTAAATTATTCAAAAAAAAATTGTCTTGAATGTCATTAAACGAACAAGCAAAATAATTAAAAAAAAAAAATACAATTGAATAACTCAAGGTGACAAGAGTGATTAAAATGAAAAAAAGAAAAACAATTACACTGCGGTAACAAAGCGATGACATTCGCTTTTTTTATATTCAACTTTAAAACTATTTCATATAAATTCAGCTAATTAATTAATTAATTGTCCTGTTTGCTACCTTTTTTAGTTTTTTTTTTTTATAATTTATTTTAACCCCCTAGTCATAGTGAAAATTAAGCTAAAACGAATCACTAAACGAATATTTTAATAATGATTAAAAAATTATAAATACAAGGATTAAGCTGTCATCACCAATCAATATCGCATTAATATTTTAATTTTTTTTTTTAAACAAAACCGACATTTTTCAGTTTTTGCATTAAAATAAAAAAAAAAAAAATTATTTTATTAATGAAAAGAAAAAAATAAATAAATAAAAATAAAGTTTAAACGAATGACAGTGAGAAACGCTGAGTGTTTGTTTATTTAACTCAAAAGATAAAAAATAATATTATCGCTACGTAAAGGTGCAAATAAAAATGTTTAAATTTGTTTGTTAAAAAAAAATACAAATAAAAAACCCAATTTGATGCATTTTTAATCGGTTAATGACTTTAAATGTTATTTCGCATGAAGAATAATTATTTTGCAATAAATTACAACGATTTTGAGTGGCTTTTTGATAAAAACATTTTTTTTTTTTCAAAGCAAAAATAGGATAAAAATTCGATATGTGTATGAATTTTGTTTGTTTGTTTATTTAACTCAATTTGGTGTTGATGAAAATCTCAATTTTATTTTGTCGTTTTATTATATATATATATATATTTTTGGTTTGGACGATAAAAAGCAAAAAGGAACAGAAACGAAAAAAAAAAAAAACAAAAACGCGATACGCACAATGAATAAAATCACTTTATTTCCAGATAACATCAGTTAACTCCTTTTTGCTGTAACGAAAGATGTGTTGTGATTGTACCAAACAGCAAAGAATGAAAAAAGTAAAAAATTAAATGGAAAAGAATTTTCTGGATTGTGAAACGTTTTTTCTTTTTCTTTATTTATTATTTCACAAAGATTCACGTTTCATATTTGGTGTTGTTTGGGGACCAAAACATTGATGACTTGAACTAGAGTAGAAAAATGAAGAAAATATGAAGAAACGTAACGTAAATCAAAAATAATATTGATCGACATACGATGAGGGATGATGACTATGACTTTGGTAATAAAAAAATATGTGAACCAAATGTAGTACCAGCAACTGTACAAAGTACCCAAAATTACTATCATACAACCAGCATCTTTGTAAATCACATGAATGAATATATCGCATTTCTTTGTCGTTGGTTTTTTTTTTTTGTGTTTTTAACAAAACAACACGAATCACATATTGAGTGAACTTTCAATAAAATTACAAGAAATTTAACGTGAACATCACGTACCACAATCTAAGAATAACCAAAAAAAAAAAAAAAAATTGTTTTGTCTTTTTATTTTTCTTTAATTTTTCTGATTTTTTCGGTAATTTAGAATTTTTTTTTTTTTTTATGTTTTGTTCAACTTAACGATTTGGTCTTTTTACAATATTGTGCTTTGGACTTTTTTTCGCTGTTATATATTTTTTTTTTTAATTTATCTAATGCAAAACAATAAAACCAAAAGACAAACGAAAAGAGAGAAAAAAAAGAAATGATTTTAAACACAGAGAGTCAGCAAAAGAATAATTTTTCAATAATATGTATATATTTCTATACTGTTTTCCATTATTTCTACTTAAATATCTTTGTCTATGCCTTATGATGATAAATATGATGACAATCATAAGCTTTATATTATCATAAAAATGTCCAATAATAACAAAAAAAAAAAAAAAAAAAAAACCACAAAGATGAAGCATAAATAGTATTTTTTGCAATAGGAAAAAAAAAAAACTAAGTAAAATTTCTAATAAAATGTAGCAACAAAAAAGAAAAATAGAAAAAAAAAATGTTGGGTAAAAGGACGAAAGAAAGTTATTGACATTGTTGTTGCTATTCTATTTAATTCAATTTTCTACTTGCGTTCAATGATGTGATGATATGTTATTGTCGACGAAAAATAATCAAACAACCAAAAAAAAAAAAAAAAATTCTTAATATTTTACATCACACATATTTATTTATTTTCTACTCATCATCATCTACTTAGTTTTCTTTGTTTTTGTTTTTTTTTTTTTTTTGGTAGTTTTGCTTCTAATGTTACATTTCTTAAATGAATTTATGAAGATGAGAAAACAAATCAGCAAATTGTATTTGTTTCTTTGGCCCTATTTATTTTTCTGTCATCTTTTCTATAACATAATATTATTGAAGATAAATTTATCTGTATCAGGGTATTGTGTGTGTAGCATGTGTCATGGTTATTTTTATTTTCATTTTCTTTTTATTTATTTTTTTGCCACCCTAAAGCACATTTATATATGTATAAAATATAAAATATACCCAATCCATATGTAATGTAATGTTTATATAAAGAACTATATGTAGTTCTTGTTATGTTTTTGTTTATATTTTACTTAAGTAAAGTTGTTACAACTCGCTTTATAAGCAGAGAGAATAAACAAAAAAAAAAAAAAATGTTTTGTTCCCTTTTTAAAAAACCAAACGACTAAATTCATAAATTTTCAAATTAACTAACTAAAAACATTTAGATCATAAATGTCCACTGCATTTTATAAAGTAAAAGTAACTGAAACCCCTTAAAAATTCTCTTTAAATAATAACTTAGCTATACTTTAAGTTTTTCTATCATCTTAAGTTAAGTTAAAAGCGAAAAAATATAAAACCACCAGCTAAAAAACTACAAAAATCAAATCACATTTTATTGTTAAAAAAAAAAAAAATTTAAATCACGCATAATAATCCTAGAAGGGGGTTGAAAATAAAAGTTTTAAGAATTATTTAAAAAAATTGACAAGAAAACTGTGTTACATCAACATACTCAGAATATTGTTTAGATTAGTCTACTCTTCCTTTCGGTTTAATGATTAACTTTATTAAAGAATGTGTGCACGCATATTTAACATTACCAAAAAAAAAAAATAATAAACAAAAACATTTCTGCCATTTTATTAAGTTACTTAATCCATTTTTGCAATATTTTAAGCTTAGTAAAATTGTGTTTATCAGTTAAAATCATTGTAATAAAATCATAGCATAATCCTGAGAGTTTTATCAATCATTAAGAACTGAGAGAAAAAGGAAACAAAATTATAACTTTAATAAAAACATTTTTCTGTTGACTATGAAACATCACCCATGATTTTAATTTAATTAAATAATTTCTAATTTAATGTGATAAATTTCTTCAATTTTTAATTGAAACATTTTAAAATATTTAAACACATTCACATACATGATGATGATGATGATGATAATAATAATAATAATAATCATAATAATCATTATAATAATAATAAAACGACAACAACAACAAAAGCACAGTAAATAAACAAACAAACAAAAAAGCAGTAGAATGCTGGTGTGATCATTTTGTATGAATAATAAAAAAAAAAAAAAAGGGTTCAAAGTTGGTTAAATTAAAATTTAACTAAAATGTAATGAAAAATAAATTAATTTTAATGAAAATAAATTAACTTGATGACATTGCATTTTAGTTCGGGTGTTCTCTATTCTTAACAGCATGTTAAAACCAAGTGAATACAGCAATTAATTGTTTGTATGATTTTTCTCTTATGAACAGACAGATTTAATACGCTTTTAAAGATGCCACACATGTTTTACAGACGTTTTTATCGCCTTTTATTGATCGGCCATCCTTAAAAATTCTTTAATTTTTTAAGTTACCAAGTAGTTTGTCTTCCTTGCTACGAATTAATTTTAATGAAATTAAATAAGCAAAAAGAAGCAAAAAATAAAGAAAATTTATCATCACTTAATGGAAATAGCGAAAAAAAAAAATAATAATAATAATAAAACGAAAAATCCTATTAAGAAATCTATCGACCAAAAACGTAACCGACCATGTTGAACTAAATATTTTTTGACGCGCAACAAATTATTATTCTGTTTTTTTTTTTTTTTTTTTGTAATTTTATTTACTTTTTTCATTCTATTCCCGAATATATAAAAATATTATTTTATTGTGTCTTTACATAAATAACATAAAAACATTGAAAGAAAAAAATGTTTGTCTTTTCAGCAAAAAAAAAAAAAAAAAAAATTGATAAAACTTTTGTAAACTGAGAACCAAACAAATAAAATCGAATATGTTTATGAAATTGATAATAAAACAGAAAATATTTTCGTTTTTTACCCTTTTTTCTGTTGTTAGTTTTTCAATTTTCGTCAACTGACAAATAAAGAAAATTATACAGAAAAGAAAGGAAAACATTTTTTTTTTCACGGTACACAGGAGAAATAAAATTTATTTTCATTTTATTTTGTTTGTTTGTTTGTTTGTTTATTTATTTTTCTCCATTTATTTTCTTATTTCAAAAATTTATAAAGTCTAGAGTTCATGGTTGTTACCCCAATTCAATTAAATCCACTTGTCTTCTATAATCCTTTGTAAATATACTGTGGCTGTTGATTTGTCTATCATCCAGAAACAACACTGTTTTAAACTCTTTAGAAAATCTACTTTGTTTCTTTTATTTAACGAAAAAACACTCAAATCATTGCAATGGCAATAGAAAATTGTAGAAGAAAATTGTTGTAAAGATAAATGGTAAAGAAAAGAAAAACCTTAAATACAGCCACCAGGATCACCTAAGCATTACATTAAAATTTCTGTTTTTAAATCATGAGTTGTTTTTCTACATCGTATCGTTGTTGTATTTTTTTTTCTTCTTTATATATTTATCCCAGTCGTATCGTTTCTATATGGAATTTTTATTTTATTTTATTATTAAAGAAAAATTTAAGATAAAGATATTGATAAAATGTATTACTGACAGACAGACAGATAGAACAAAAGGAATGATGGCAGAAAATTTGAAGGAAAATAGAAAAGTAAATAAGCAATTTTCTTCTACTTTTTTTCTGGGTATTATTTTGTCTACATTTTTAGATTTTAGATGTTTGGATAAATGACAGCAACAAACTACACAAATGACACGTTTTCTTAATGAACACAACAATGTTGGTTATAAGTTTTTAGTAATAAAATAGAATAACGCACCAATCATGATGACGATCATCATCATAATCTACACTTGATTTCAATTCAACTATTTAATCATAATAATCAAGATGGTAAATTGCATACAAAACATTGCTATGTAAACATATTTTCCCAATTTTTCTATTTTTTTTTTTTTTTTTAATCTAATAACAAAAAGTTTACTAAAGTTAACTCAACTTTACGTAAATTAATGTATAGAAGGAAAAGAAAAATTAATAAAAATCAACAAAAAAAAAAAAATAAAAAAAATAAAACTTTTTTAATCATGTTATTTATTTAAGAAAATTAACTTTAAGAGAGGAGTTTTTGCTGTTGTATTTTCATCTTGTTTCGATAATCAAATTGGTTTTTGGGTTGTTTTCTTTTGGTTGTTGTTGGTATTTTTGCTACACAGATAATGAGACAAGTAGTTAGACCGATTGCTTTAGTTTTTGTCTTCATTTCATTTATTTGATAAGATGGGCGTCATTGCTGCTGTTACTGATTTTTTTTTTTTTTTTTTTTTTTTTTTTTACCATCATTGTCCGAACTTAAATCATTTACTATGAACAGAAATCATTTCACTTCAATCAACTATTACACAATTGTTTTTCATTACTTTTCCTTCGGTTTTCAATAAATTTCCAAAGTATTTCATTTGTATTCACCATCTTATATGTGTATTTAGATAGATTTTCTTTTTTTTTTTTTATTGTTTTTGTTTTTGTCTTGCACTTTAATTAAATCATTCAAAATCTATTCTCTTGAAATAATTTTATTTCTTTATTCTTAGCATTATTTTGCTTTGCCATTGCTTTGCTTTAATCAAAAAATAATCAAATATATATATAAATATATAAATATATATATCAAAAATAATTATTTTGAATTTTTATTAAGGACACAAATACGAATAACTGAATGAATTAATTAATTCAGTTAAATAAAGTAATTTTAAGAATAAGACACATGTCACTTGGTTTAAGAATAAAATGTTATTTAATTCAATAAAACAGAAATTCTTGGATGAGTAAATCTGTAAAATCTAAGCAAATGTTTAAAAATAAAAAAAAAAAACTCTTCTTGTCGTAATTACCGATAACTTAAAAAATGAAAAAAAAAAAAAACACTGATTTACGGAAAAACCTTGACAAAATTAAGGAAAACAATATTTTAAACATAAAACTAAAAAAAAAAAAAAAAAAAAGAAAGAACAATTTAAAACGCATAAAAAACCATTTAACTCTTTTTTTTTCTGTTTAAATGTACAAAAATGTCAAGAAACTAAACGAGTAATAAAATTATTTATGATTTTTCTTTTCACATGAATAGTGCATTCCATTGCATCACAATTTGTGTTTTTATTAACTCTCGCTTTTACAATAAAAAAAAAAGAGAAAAAAATTAACAATTCTGCTGTTTTCTTGTTAGAAGCAATAACCACTGTGACGAGTAACTGCAATAACCTTGAGTAATTATTCTTAAGTAACAAAAAATGTTTATTCATTATTAAACACCAATTAACCTTGGTATTGGAATAAGGAAATGTTTTTTTTTTTATTTCGTTTAACCCTTTTGTTGATCGGTTTTTACCATTTTGCTGTTTTTTTTTTATTTATTACTTTTACTTTATTTTGTTTACCGAAAAACCGAAAAAGAACCTTCGATATTTGTTATAAAAGTCAATAAATTTTATGAGGTTCCTCACACAAATGAACCAACAACTAAAAATGTTTTTTTTTTTTTCGCTTTGGTTTTTGTATTTGAAAACAAAACAAAATTAAAAGCCACATTCTGAATGTCCAATAAATTTCAACGAAGCAAAAAAAAAGAAGTAAAATGAAAACCTAATAACATAAATATTGTACGATGTAATAGTTTTTATTCGCTTAATTTTAAATTCATTTAATTCAAATAATTGATTTGACTTAATTTTTCTTTGGTTTTTTAAATTATTTAAAATTCACATCGTTTCACATCATTTTTGTTTATTGAAATTTTGTTTCTTAACCATGTCTCGATTATTTAATAAATTAATTTTCGAATAGAAAATCCATAAGAAATAATTGTCGGGATATATAGAAGAATAATAAATACGTTTTTTTGGTGATGAATTAATTTTGTTTTGTAATTTTCAGCAACTAAGTAATTTGTTAATAAATGAAAATTGGGGGTCTGGTCGTTTATTATTTTTTTATATTTTTTTTTAATAAATATTCTTTGTAAAGGAATGATAGAGATCATTACAAACATTACTGTATGTTTCGATGACTAAATTCATCTAAAACTGAGTAGTAACAATGAAATGAAATTTACTGGACTAAATGATCCTTAACAGAATGATCCTTACGGAAATAAATCCATCAGACATTTTTTTTAATTAAATTTTATTTATTTTTTTTTTGCTAAAAGTAAATTATTTAAGCATAATAATAATTCGTTTGCATAAAGACAAGTTTATTTGATTGCATTTTTAAAATGTAAATGATGATATTGGGGACTGAAGCAAAATAAACGTAGAGCAAAGCATAAAATTTAAAAGTAAACAAAAAAAAAAAAAGAAATCTTTAAAACCTGCAAGTTTAATAAATTACCCATTGAATTTATCTTATTATATGACCATAGTTGTTCGGTGGCATGTGTTGATATGTAAAACACCATTGAGACTTCTACAATGATGGAAATTTCGTATTTTTTTTTCTTCTTCTATTAAAAAACCAAGCGATGGAATAACGAGAAAAAAAAAGGGAAAAAATTTGTATGTAGAAAACGTCGTCGTCATCATTTGGCAAAATACAGATGAGATAAAACAAAAAAAAAGAAAAAAAAAATCCAATTCAGACAGTATTCATTGTCTATACAAAATAAAAAAAAACTCAACATTCTTATCGCAACATGTCGTTTTTCACAGCACCAGCCACCATATCGCACACAAAAAAAAAAAAAAAAATTAAATAAATTTAATTCAAAAAACCAAAAGAAATATTTGGTTGCAAAAATTTTCAAACAAGAATTTTTCTTTCGATTTTATTTATTTTTTGTTGCTGCAAATGAAATACTATTCAGCGTAATGTAATCAGACTTTAAAAGTGGTCTAAAAATATATTCTGCATAATATATTGTATAACAAAAATAAATGTTAAAAAAAACCTTCCACTACTGATGCTTGAAGATTTTCTTAAGCGAACAAAAAAAAAAAAAAAAAAAAAAAAAAAAATTCGTTTAAATAAACGTGTGCTATGAAAATAATTTAAACTTGTGCATTCTCTGTTGATTATATAACTTTAAAGAATTGAAATAATTGGTTTTGGGTGAAAAACTAATGTAACCCGTAAATGATTTCTGTATTTGAGTAAAACAATTTTATTTTTTATATAACAATACAGATAAAGCATAAAACTTCTAACAATGTTGTTGTTGATGATGGTAAATGCATAAATAAACCTTTAAAACGTGTGTTTTCCTAGCAAAAGAAAAAAAAAAACAAACAAAAATAATCGGAGGTCATTCATTCATTTTATTCCCTGGTTTTCTTTTTATTTTGTCATGTTTTCTCGTTGATTAAAAGAAAAATAAAACCGTTTAAATAAAATGTTGCGAGATATTTTATTTTGATAAGAAAAAAAAAAGAAATGATTCACAAACAGCGATTGTAATTTTTATTTTTTCTTTTCAATTTGATTTATAAACTTTTTTTTTATTTAAATTTAAAATTGATTTTGTTTTTGTAGCCAATTGAATTGTTGAAAGTTTCTTACTGCAGAATATTTGTTATTAGAAAATCATAAATAAATAAGATTAGCCACCCAGACGAGATATAGATATATTTTTTTTTTTGTATTTTGTTACTACGTTTATATTGATGAGACAAGACAAATATTGTTGGGAAAAAAAAAAAATAATCAGAAAAACGAAAAATTTCTAATAAAAAATTCAACAATAAGAAAATATGAATTTTTTTTTTTTTTTTTTTTTTTACTTGCTTTGCATTTTTTATGTAAACAAAACACGCGATGTCAATGCGCCATTATAGTTATATAAATAGTTTACATGACTGGGTTCACGTGCATGCAATACACAGCATCCCTTATTATTATTATTATATATGAAAATTATACCTAAAGTAAATAATAATCATTTGTATGCTTTTTTCGGTAACTTTTTGTTGTTTCATATGAAAAATGTTGTTGGCTGAAGAATGTTCGTTGTTTTTGCAGACAATTTTGTTGTTTGAAACAAACAAAAAAAAAAATTACTGGAGAAAATCTAATAATATTAAAATTTAATGTTTTTCATGCATACAACATTGCATATAAGCAAAATTGTATGTATTTTCAATTCAGCACCTGCTACCCACTATGGAATACTCAACAACAACAACAAAAAAGACACAATGTAACGTCGCTACCCATTTTTCATCCATCGTAATATTTCTACCACCCCTTTATTACTATTATTATTATAACTAATATTGTCTTCTGCTTAAAATAAATATGCTCAAAATTTATCAATAGCGAAAAATAAGACAAAAACATCTTAGCATTTATCTAGGGGGTTAGTTATTCTATTCTAGTCAGTCTTTCAAACAATAGTCATTTTCGTCAATAAATTAATTTTTTGATTAATAAATAAAAGGTAAAATAAATATACAAGAAGAAAGAGGAAGAGAAAAAACTAATCTAAAGGAAAAATGTAATAGGTAATGAATTTTGTTTAATAGCTAAATAAAAACAAAAAAAAAAAAAAAAAAATTGAACAAATAAAAAGGGCTTGACACTTGGCCAATTAGTAATGGCAAAACTTTGAGTGATATTTTCACAACTTTTCACTCATAGTTTAAGTTGATAATTTACTCTTTTAAATTTATTTCTTATATATATATTTATTTTTTAAATCATTTATTTATCTATTGTATTTATATAAATAAATGTAAATAAAAGTAAATACAATAACCGGAAAAGCATGTAAGAAATGTTTGTAAATAAAAACAAAACCAAATGAAAAACACCCTTAAACGGAAGTGTCAATATTAAATCATATTTTTATATTATTTATTATACTTTTGTGTTGTTCTTCTTCTTATTCTTATACTTATTCTCCTTTTTAATAATAATAAATAATAAATTATAAAAATATAGAGAAAAATATAGAAGAAATTACATCAATTAGAAATTCTACTCAGCTTTAATTCAAATTAAATTAAAAGCAGAAATAGTAACAGCAACAAACAATGACGATATTATTATAATAATAGATGAATAAACACAATTATCCTTAATTGAATTGTCCTTCCGGCAAAATTGTTTATTTCTATAGACATTTTAGTATAAAGAAGAAAATGGAAGAAAAATAAATCGAAAATTTTATCTCAAGACATTCCATTACATTAAGTTTTAAAGATAAACAAAAAAAATAAAAAATTTCCTTTCATTTTTTCAATTCAAGTAAAATTTTCCAACTATAATTACAACCATAATAATAATAATAATAATTTAGAAGAATTATTTTCACTTGAAGCATAATTCATATAAAAACGTGTTAAATTATCTTATTTAATATTTAATTAAAAGAAGAAAAAAACAACAACAGCAATAGCAATAAGAATTATTAAAAGTGAATACATTTCATTAAATTTGTTTTTCGGTTGCGTAAAAATGCCGCCACTTGCCGTCGGTGATAATAAGTCATTTATGTTCGCTTTTCATCTGGATTTAATTTTTATATTTTCTAATAATAAACATTCGCTTTCAAAACGAAAACACATTTGTTAGATAAGGTAATTAATCTTTTTTTTTTATAGATTATTTGTGTAAAAAGTGTTTTTTCAATTATTTTTTCAAAATATATTTACTAAAAATAAATCAAAACTCTAATTATTTGTAATCAACAAAATGGAAAAACTTTGTTTAAACTTTGTTTTAATTGATTTGTGTCATGTTTTCCGCCTTTAACACGTTCTGTAATGAATTAATCTCAATGTCATGATACTTGTTAAGATATTTTCCACATTTTTCCTTATTAATAAATTATTAAATATGGAGAAAAAAGAAAATTATGAGAAAACCGCAGATATGCACTTGACGCGGTTAAATCACTTTGATTTATAATAAACAATTTAATAACAATTTGTTTCAATTAAAATTCAATTAGTGTTAAAGACTGCTTAATGCAGCGTTCTATTAAGGCACGATTTAATAGAATAGATTTCCTTAAAATAGCCAAAATTTGACCATAAAACTTAAACACAAAGATAGAAATAAGATTCGGTTGAATTTAATCTACAAGAATGTATCATTTTTATTATTTATTTATTTCCGGTTGGGCTGTTCAGCATAAATCCTACTATTTTTTCTATAGTATAAATTTGAAGATAATCTTTTCTATATAACTATGCCGTCGCTTATATTTTTATTCGAATTTCTAACCAAACTATATGTATTTTTATTTCTATAAATTATAATAATAATAATGATAAATTGGAGACCCTGCTGCGTTACAATAGATGGATGCTGTGTTATGTACCCGACAAAAAAGCAAAGGAAAAAAGTAAAAAATCACTGAAACAACATTGCGCCAAAATAAGACAAAATAAAAAAAATCTAAAAAATCAACAAAAAACACCGCATTGGATCAAAGTTATACATTTTTATCCTAGATTTTTTTTTTTATTTTTTGTATTAAGATACGGATTTGCTGGTCTGTGTACTGAACAAAATTCAAGATATGCTGAGCTGCAAGAATTTTAACTCGTTAATTCAACCAAGAAAAGAAAAAAAGAAATAAAAAAACTAAATTTCTATATTTCATTCTATTCTAAAATGAAAAAGATCCAAAATTAAAGCGATGTAGACAGTTTTGCAACAATTCTTTATTTTATGTTAAAGAAAAACAAGAAATGAAGAAAGGCTACAGCGTGAGGATTTAGTTAAAAATAGTTGAGAAATACAAAAATAAAAAATATGAAACAAACAGAATAATAAATTTAAAAAAACTAAATTTTCAAAAGGAATTTTATATAATTTTTTTTTTTTGCCTATTTGTGTAAAAATATTTATTTTGAATTTATTTATTAGAAAAAAATTGACAAAACTAATTTCGAATGTTTTGTTGATAGAAAAATAAAAAATCGCACAAGCGGCAACATAACGAACTATATTATTGTATTTTAAAATGTAACGCACACTATTTTAACATTACTCATTCCACTTAACGTAAATGTTACACAGTGAGCAGAGAGAATATTTTTTAATGCGCACATTTCTTATCAAATGAAAAAAATGTTGATGGACGACAACAGTAAACGCACACTATCTAAAATAACTTAAAATGAATAAATTTATTCTACTATAAAACAGTGTGGGTGAGTCAATCAAATTAAAGCCAAGAGCAAAAAGAATGATGGAGGAAGTGTGAGTTTTTTATGCAATTGAGCTGCCACGCCCTAGCTTATGTTTTACTAACATTACCAAACCAAACATCGGTCTTGTAGTTGTATTAACTTCAAATTTATTTTTATTTCATTTTTATTGAATAGAAAAGCAACGCCACACATAACCAACCAGTTACTGTGACTTGCTGACATCTTTCGAACAAAACATTAACTACATACTAGATAAGTCGATTCACACCAACCGAATTGGATTTCTATTAGAAATTATTTTTTTAAAAAAATGAAAAATGTTCAATTTTTTATAGCTTTTATAGGTTTTTTATTTATTTATTTTTTTTTTTACGAAACGAAATTTTTTTTTCCTAAAACATTTTTTATTACACGTTTTGTCATCTACACTCTTTTTTTTTTTTTTTTTTAATAAATATTTTATTGCCATTCTGATGACGGATTAAACAGATTATATAAATTTGGTTTTGTATTTCCTCTACAAAATGTTTTACTTGTTTAACTTGACCAAGGCATGAATTATGTTTTCTCAATAAATATTTACATAAAATAAATACAAAAACAAAAATATATTAAATCAATTTTCCACATGATTGCGTAGTAAATTTTTATTTTGTAAAAAAATTATTATTTTATTAAAACAAAACATCTGTGCTAGCTGATTAAATATTTTTCCATTGAATTTTTAATGGCGATTAAAAAACCAATCAAGAAAAACAAAAGAATTTTTTTTTTATAAATGTTAAAATGACTTAATGGAAACGTCATCAAGATTATTATGAAATAAAAATCGAAAAAATTTGGTTAAGTCATTAGTGATGAAAAACGAACGAAGAATTTAATTCGAATATTTCATGCAATTGTAGACACGTGGCAATCGGCCTATAGTTAATTTTCAAACGGCGAAAACGAGAATATGAAGATTTACTGAGCCTTAATTTTGTTTCGTTAAAATCCCCAAAGGCCTAAAAACAGAAAAAGGCTGTGCCAAGTATTTTTTATTTTTTAGATCTCTTATCCATGTAGCACCGTATGCCATAAAACTTGTTTATCAAGCACACGCATACAGCCACTCATTCACGCATCCATTAAGGATGAGAAAACAGGAAAACGATGACGCATGAATAGAAAGGACGTGACGTGACGTAACCAACACTAACAAAAATGTTATAGCAAACATTAAATATTACATCTGGGCCAGGACAAAAAAAAAAAAATAAAATAACATGAAAGGCATTTCTAGAGGGAGGGACATCATGTCCATTTTTAATTTTTTTTCTATTGTTTAAAATTTCTTTTTAAATAATGAAAAATTTTATTTCTTTTGTCTACATTTGACAAGTTGCAGTATTTACCGTAATTTTAGCTGCTGCAATTATTTAGAAATTTCATTTGCTGTTTTGTTATTCCTTTCGCATTCATTTCCAACAGAGAAATTAAACCCGGAAAATTGATTGTAAATAAAAAATCGAACGGTAAATCCATTTATTTATTTTTTTTTTCAGTATTTTTATTATTTTATTTTCTTCTTTGTTAGCTAAAACCCCTTTCGCTTCTTTATGCTTTAAAAAATAAAATTCTTTTTGTTTAATTTAGTTTTGTTGGTAAAATATTGCTTAAAGTAATTTTTTTTTTTATTAACGAAAGGGAATTCCAATTAAGGACGCTTCTGTCGTACCTCTAAACGCCTGATGCTGGTGTTTCGTTTTGCTGTATTATTATTTTTTTGTTATTATTTTGCTGCTGTTAGTCAAGTCAAAATTATATTATAATGGACAAAAGGGTGCGGTATTTTGTGATAGCGAAACAAGGGAAAAAAAACTGTATTTATATTAAGCGGGGAAGAAAAAAAAAACAAATAAAAAAATACAGCAATGAGATTTTGATGAGTTTCTGTGAAAAGTTTTTTTTTTTTTGCGTGTTTTGTGTGCTGTTCAAATTGATACCAATACCGGCGACCATCTTCTTATCATCGCAAACAACAACATCAACAACTATACAATTTAGGCATCAAAATGACAATCTGATAAAAACAAGATGGCAACGGGTAAATTAAATGATTATTTTTCAAGATGCTTAGTTACCAATTTGTAGTGTCTCCATCGTCTCCTCTTTTACCCATCAATACCAAAATTTCTTATTAAACTTCTAGTGTGTGCCAGTTTGTGATAATGGCAAAAGTTTTATTTTCTTTTAATAAAACGCAAAAATAATATTTTTACTAGATTTTAATGTAACAGAAAAAAAAGGACAAGGAAAACAAGAAAAATTTCACGTCTCATTATTGACAGTTTCTGTGGCGACAAATGAAAATCTTCAACTTTGTTCTTATTCTAACTGATTTAATCTGATTATTATTTTTATTTTTTATTTTTCTGTCTTATTATTTCTTAACAACAGTTGCTGACATCATTTTCGATGATAATAATAATAACAAATGGCACAAAAACCGATGAAAACATTGTAAGAATAAGAAATGTGCGGGCGACATCCTGACGGTTATTTAATTTTTCTTTCTTGTTTTTCTTTTTTTTTTTTTTTGTTGGCCTTTCCTTCATCTTCTTTAAGCTTTATTAATAAAATATAAAATAAACATAACATAACAAAATCAATTTTATTAAGAAAAAAATAAAAAAATTAAAAAAAATAGAATAAATTCTGCTTTTATCTTAATTTATTTATTTATTTATTTTTTTTTTTGTTCTTAAGAAGAAAATTAATTTAACTTTTGTTATTTTTTGTTTTGTTTTGTTTTATTTTGTTTTTGTATTATTAATAAAAGAAACAAAATTGCATTAAAAACTAGCCAGCATCAGCATCAAATAAAGTATAATAAAGATATATAGATAATTTTCAATATATAAAACGATGAGAAAAGGAAAAAAAAAAAAAAAAAAAGGATATTTTGTGGTCAATTTGTTGTTTATCTAAAGAGAAATAAAATCTTAAATATAATGTTTTAATAAGAAAAATGAAATGAAATGATATGAATACAAGTTGAAAGCAATACACTTATTGGTTTATTGGCTTAAATCCAACAGAATAATCATAAAAACCAACTATTTATTTATTTATTTATTAATTTATTAAG
Source organism: Ptychoptera albimana (assembly GCA_961205885.1). Taxonomy (NCBI): domain Eukaryota; kingdom Metazoa; phylum Arthropoda; class Insecta; order Diptera; family Ptychopteridae; genus Ptychoptera; species Ptychoptera albimana. Next base: position 17,660,325 of record OY540805.1, read on the forward strand.
AAAACCAAAAAAAAAAAAAGAAAAAAAATGCGTAAGCAAGACAATAAACAACGAGACTCTTAGCTGAGTGAAACTTTATTAAAAAAGAAAAATAAAACCACATAAATCTATATTTTTATTTTTAATTAATTAAATACATTTTCATTATTTCTTATTTATCGGTTTTTTCATCAATTTATTAATTAATTGAAAAAAAAAAAAAACAAAGAAATAAACTTTGCGACGATGCTTTTGTTGCTTAACAAATGCAGCGTTGTTCAGGGATGAAATAATATTAATTTTATACTTAAAAAAAAGTCCGCAATAAATTAATCTTTGGCCGTTTAACTGTAGTCCGACGGCCTGTATTACTATGTCAGCAATTTTATATTTTAAATAATTATTAAAAAGCATTTAAAAGCGTTTCATAAACATAAAGCCGACACTGTGCAAAACCAACAAAATATTTATTTATTTATTTCACTAATATTTTCACATATGATCGACAAGAGAAATTCTTTTCAGTATTTATGACGATGTTAACACACAAAAAACAAAACCACAAATAATAATTGCAATAAAATTTATGAATTATCGTTTAAAGTCATTCAAAGAAACGAATAAATAATACAGAAATAAAAAAATTTCTAAGAAATAATACTGAGTAGAATTGAATGATTTACAATGTAAACATCGCACAATATATCGTGTGTTATGATGTGACGTAGTATTTAGTTGTTGTTGTTGTTGTTGTTGTTGTTTACCTATTTTCTAACATTCTTTTCATATCCGTGTTACACCTGCTTTTATTTATATTATTATAATTAGGCTACAGTTTTCTTTTATAAATAAATAATATTGCGTATTTCGTTTTATTGTTTTATGTAATTAAAGTTTATAACGCGAATCACGTAAGGATAATTGTGCCTTCTAGTAGACAAATGGATTAAATATTTGAATTTTTATTTATTTATTATTAAGTAATTTTATAATGTGTCTAAAGTATTGTCTCTTGATTCGTGTGATTTCATTTGTCAATCACCACAATTTGCTTCATAACTATAAAGAGAAGTAAATAGGAATTGTTATCCTGATACATTTTTTGTGTTTACTTTAAATTGTGTGGACAATGACATTTTAGCTACTAAGCAGTCAACGTATTCGTTTAAAATTTGAATCATTTCAAAAACGACTAAAACATTACTTACATAACCTTCGCTTAATTTAAATTAATCCAAAAGTATAAACTTCCTTATTTTAATTAAAATTTCAAAAACAACAAAAAAAAACCCTTAAACCATCAGCACATTTCTATCTATAAATACTCACTTTAAAAATATTTACAAAATTTCTTAATTTAACTAAAACTAAGTAAAGCTTAATTGTAAATAATTCCGTTTGTTTTTAAAACTATAATCGCTTTATGTACTTAAAACAAAAAGTTAAGTTACAAATTTCTCTAAAATTTCCTTAATATAACTTTACGCAACACATGGAGATAATCTAAATAAAAAAAAAAAAAAAAAAATAAAGAAATTAAGCATAATGGATAAATGTCATTATTAAGTTAATAACGCGAATGCATTTTTAAGTGAAAACTTTTAAAACAGAAAAAAAAACAAAACAAACCAAGATGCAGTTTCTTCCTTATTATCGTTGAACAGTTAAATGGAGTTTTGTTTAAAAAAAAAAAAAAAAATTATTAAAATTTTGGTTATGTTACTCCATTCTTTTTTTTTTTTTATTGGATAAACTTTTAAGAGCTTATTTATTAATTATTCAATATTAAAATGCATCGTGAACTTTTTGAATAATTAAAATTTAATAAAAAAAAAAATGTTTTTTTTTTTATGCTAAATATCAGCGTTCAAAAATCTTATTGGCACATAAAAACAAAAAATTGTATTCAGAAGCAGAAAACAAGAAAATTAATTATTTTTATTAATTATTCAGAATATATGTATATATTTAATTAGTGATGACATTAGCTTAAGACGCTTTAGCATTTTGCTTTAAATTTATTGTCATGGAATTTATTTTTTATTTTTATTTAAAAGTAATTTCTAGACAAAGATTATAAACGGAAATACCATCAACAGCAGAAGTTTAAAGTCAATAACATACCGATCAAAGTATGTAAATGCATTTATTATAATTAATGCATTTTACTTAACAAAACCGTTTAAACTTAACGCAGATAATTTAAACATCAAACAACTATTCCATGTTTGAATAGATAGCAATGCAAGTGTTTTGTATTTTTATCCATATTTCTCTTGATTGGAAATAAGAAAACACATTTTACGAATAAATAAAAAAATAAAAAATAAAAAAAACAAATCCTCATGGTGTTGTGGCTCTTGAACTTTTATTACATTATTCAAGCATAAAAGTTACAATGAACTCACAACATATTTTCGTTTAAACTTTTATCTCACATTATCGTTTAACTTTTTTTCTTTGACTGTTTTAAATACTTTTTTTTTTTTCATTTCAAAAAACCTGATGTTTGTTGTTTTTTTCTTTTTTTTTATTAATTTATTTAATTTTTTTTTTTTTATTCATTACTTTACTCAAGCCAAAGTAAATAAAATATAAAATATTATTTAATTGCTTTTATTATGGCGTGTTAAATGAGCATTTAAAGATTAATTTAATTAATTTTTAACATAATTGTGGTAAATTAAACAATTTGTTTTATAATAAATTTTATTAATATAAATAAATAAATAAAAACTATGCAGTTGTCTAGATTCATAGTTTATGCGTGTTGATCATTTTACGTTTATTAAAAGTTTATGTGTTAAAACGCAGTTAATAGGCGGAAATTATTGCGATTAAATTTTTTTTTTTTTTTTATCTTTACTAAAATTAAAAAGGCTTCCGTGTTACACTTTTAAATGATTTTTCCAAATTTTAATATTAACCGATTAGCATTTAATTTCAGTTAATAAACGCAGGTGTATGAACTAAATTTACTTCATGGTCATTACAATATGAAATCAAAACTGCAAATAGCTAACAAATCCTTAAAAATTAATTACAAATATATATTTACCGTCATATTTATTCCTTTATTATTTCCCGTAACTAATCACCGACCTTAGCACATTTAAAACTAGCTAAAAACCTTAATAATAAAAGATTTAAATGTTGTGCGAAATTAACAAAACAACAAAGCGAATTATTACATAAAAAAAAAAACCGCGATAATATTTAATGTTTTGTTTGATGATTTCAATTGAAGCAACAAAAGAAAAAAAAAAAAATTATATATCAGCGGGAAATATTTAATTAGATTTTCAAAAAACATAAAAAACACAAAAAAAAAAAAAAAACTTTTTTTTTTTAGTAAAAATTCAAAAATATGTTCACGCGTCATACATCAATATTGTGTTGTGAAACAACAAGACACAAATAAATACGAAAAGTTAAAAAATGAATTAATTTTATAGATGAAACACTTTAAGAATTTATAATTTTTCTTTTTCGTTTTTTTTTTTTTTTTATGTAATAGATAGGTGGGCGCTTCATGAGGCGTGCAATTAACAAAAAATATATATATACAAATATTCATCGCTATCATTGTAATTATTACTGAAAATTTATTTATTTAAGAATTTTTTTATTTTTTCCTTTACTCTTTGTTGCCTTTTGCTTTTTTAATTTATTTATTTTTATTTTGTTTAATTGTCGGAAAGACTTCTAATTTGTGTTGCTTCTGTTATTGTTTTGAAAGCGGCAACACAACACAAAAAAAATGAAAAAAAAAATGAAGGCAAACAAGAATAATTTATAGAAATTTGTATAAAAAACAAAAAAAAATAATAACGCGACGAAAGAAGAAATATTATTGGCAAAGTTATCTTTTTCGTCTTATTATAAATTTGGTGATGGTCGTACAATGTTCATAATTTTTTTTTTTTGAATACAAAATAAAAGTGAGAGAAGGAGGAATTATTTAAAAGTTTTGTCTTTAAAAAAAAAAAACAAAAAAAATTTTTTTTCTTTGCTTATTTAATGACTTTTGCATGTAAATTTGTTATTTTTTTTTAATTTAGAAAAAGAAAAATTATACAATTTTGGTTATTATTGTTGATGTTGTTTCTGCTGCTGCTGCTGTTGTTGTTGTAATGCTAATGCTAATGTTTTTATATATTTTTTTGTTTTATTTTTAAATATTTCAACTTCTGTGTCTATTCTATTATGTTGTAAAGGTAATAATTACGTAAATTCTTAAAGGTAATAAGTGTTATTACGTTAAATACATGTAAAGCAGGTAAGTACTGTTTAGGAATTAATTAAAATTAAACACGAGCTGAGTAAATGCACATTTAATGAGAAATATCGAAATGAATTTAAAATTAAACGTTTTTTTTTTTTTTTTGATTAAATCACCGACATTCTATGTGAAAAAGAAAAATGAAAACACATTGAAACGAGTTAATGAATAACAAACAGAAACAGTTTGTAATGGGAAAAAACTGATTCAATCATCATAGGCTTAAAACGCATGCCTTTAATCACGCCTTAATTGAGTTGTAACCAAATTTACTGAATTAACATTTTTTTCGCATTAAAATACTCACAAAAAATGTAGGGTGGCGTTTTTTGCTAGTTGAATGGTTAAAACAATCCGATTAAATGAGATCAACATTGAGGGTGGATTAAATTTAAAGAGACTCTGCACGACTGATTATTTCATGTCATTAATTGGATTTAAATCGTGATTTAGTAAAACCAACAACTGCACAAGCAGAATTATTAATCAAATCCGTTGCTAAAGCATTTTCTTTTAAAATAAATTTCCATAACGACAAAAAAAAATTAAAACCAAAAAAAAAAAAACAAGTTTCGCTGCCATTTTAATAATTTTTAATTAAATTTTTTTTTAAATTAATCTTTGATTAGTTTTAATCAAAGCTTGCATTAATTAATTAGAGCACAACTAATTTATACCGTTTTTACCTGTTAAATACAATTTTTTTTTTTTTTTATTTTATCAAAATCAAAATGCAAATCGAATTCAACGTTATAAATATTAAAAAAAAAAAAAATAATAATAAAAAATCAAAATTTATTAATTAATTAAAAATGCATGTCGCTGAGAATTATTTATTTTTCTATGCTTAACGCTTAACTATATTTTTGTTAAGTCAAGCGCGCGACAACGCCATCTTGTTGAATCTAAATCGTTTAATTTTGGTTTAATAAAGTAATTTCGAGTTTTTTTTTCATAATTTGATTTAATTTATTTTTTTATTTTTTTTTTTTAACAATAATTTGTTTTAAATTATTATTTAAGGCGGGTTGGATGTATTCATTTTGGTTAAATGATCAAACGACAATATGCACGTCATTTTTCCTTTAATATTAATTTATTTTATTTTTTTCTGTATATTTGGTTTCTTCAGTGAAGTGTGAGCACGTTTTTTTCTTCTTTTGAAATTTAAATATTTGATTATATAAAACTAAAATAACCCCCTACCTGTATACCAGTTACAGTCATAATTTATCTTTGTTAATTGATTTTTAATTCAATTCTTTCTTAATAACGAATCAAGAAGACCAAAAAACTTAATAAGAAAAAACGATTCTTTAGAGATAAAATAACTACATAAAAAAAAAAAAAAAAAACATCCAAAAATCACTTGTACACTCCTCAAAATATGTTATTTTTATTTCTTGTTTATTAATTTATTAAATCGGTTTGGATAAAATTGAAAAGAATAAAAAAAAAAATAATAATAAAATAATAAACGAGATAGAAAGGAGAAACAATAATAAATGGAATTTTAATTTAAATGAAAAACATATAAAGATACATTTTTATTATGTCATCATTTAGGAACATTAATACAAAAAAAAAAATATATATATATAAGAAGAAAAAATTTATTTTTATTAATAAATGTGAAATATTTAATCAAAAAACTCAAGAAATAACCAAAGGGCAAAGTGTGAATTAGTTGAAATTTTGCTGAAACTTTAAAGGATTATTCTTCGAACGACATTGTTTCCCGAGTTTGGCTGAAAAAAATGTATTTTTCAAGTTACAGGAATATTAAGAATACAGAAATAAATTAATTATATTACAGGGTGACCTTTTATTAATTTAAATACAATCATAATAATTATAATTATTATTGCAATAAAAATGAACATGGAAAATAAAAAATAATAACGTAAACGAACTGACCTAATCTTGTCATAAACAACTCTAGCCACATGAAGGCCACCGAATAACCTAATAAAATCATAAAACCATAAATCATTCTTTAAAGAAACGTAACTAACTTGTATTTTATTTGTGTAGAAAAGCTGAAACTATGCAATAAATCATTTATTATTAATTAAAAATTCTTTATGAGAGTTATATTGTTACTGAATGGTTTGTTTTTTTTTTTCTTTTTATAGCTTTAACTATTATTAAATCTATTTTTAAAGATTTTATCATCATTTCACACATTTCTTACAGATGCAAATTAATTTTGTTGATTAATTATTCAGACAAATTTCAATATTTCCTTATTAAACTATTTCAGTACAGTAGTTTATTAATAAAATAATTAAAAATGAGACAACAGACTACTTTAAGATAAAAATAATTAAGTAGTAAAACTGATTTAAATTGGCAAACTTAAATATAAGATGTTTAAACATAATGAACCAATAATTATGTAAAATCTTTTACGTAGTAAAATATTTCCTTAAGCAACAATAACTTAATTTAATCACCACTCTGTATAATAATTTAATTAAAAAGCAAAAAGACAAGAAAATAATTTATATCACATAAAAAGAGTAAAATAAGAAAAAAAAAAACAAAAACTGATGAAAAACCTCGTAAATGATGTTGTTGATGATGTAGTTATTGCTTTAATTATATAATATAAAAGAAAAAGTAAAAAAAATTTAAAGGAGAATAAAGAAAAAAAAACACACACAAATAATAATGATATTTAAAATTATTATTGTTATTATTATTGTTATCATCATTCTTACGATAATGATTATTGTTATTTTAGACATAAAAAAAAAAAAATACGAAGTAATTTAATAAAAATAAAACACAAAAAAAAAAAAAAAAAAAAATAGGCAGACGTAAATAATTATCAAAAAAAAAAAATAAACAAGACGAAGAAGAAAAAACTACGTAACAGACGTAAATAAAATAAAATTAATTAATATTTATATTCATAATAATTTGTAATTAATTTTGACATAAATATATTTATTTTCGTTAAAAAAAAGTTAAATAATTAAAGGGGGACGATTTATTATAATTAATCGAGTGAATATTTAAACAAAAAAAAAAAAAAAAATATGAGTAAAAAAATTTTTAAGGCAAACAACAAACGAATATTCTTATTCCGTAATAATTCATTTTTATATTTATATAATATTATTCTCGTCTATTTTAGTATTTTTTTTATTTTTTTATTTAATCTTTAAACATAATCATCTTGGAAATAAAATAATAAAAATAAATAACAGAAGACGTAGTCAAAATTCTTACAAAGAAAAAAAAATAAAATAGTAATAATCATCATCAAAGTAGAAATACCCAAAAAAAAAAGTATTTTTTTAAATAATTTACAACAACAGAAATCCTCCTATTTTATGATAAGAAACCATGCTGTTAAATTTATTTATAAATAAAATTAACGAAGAAAAAAAAAAAAAAAAGCCAACGAAATACAAAACGAAAAAACAACCATTTGCCACGTGATATATTTTTATATTTAAAAATCGAAGAAACAAAAATTAAAAATAATTTTTTTTTTTTTTTTAATGATATGAAATTTTTAAAGTAAATTTTTAATAAATATAAAACGTCAAATAAAACACTTAAGTAAACGTACTTATCGCATTACAGTTTAAATGGAAAGAAGAAAAACCAAAATTAACTCGAGTAGGTTAAAGAAAAATACGAAGGTATGGCCTTTGGAAAAAAAAATAAAATAAAAATAAAACTTTCTTATTTTGCTTATGATTTCGAATATTTTACTAAAGTTAAGTAAAGGAACGTTACAAAACTAACGGGACTTAAGTAATTTTATATTGCGTAAAAAAAAATTACAATAACAATGCGACTTAACCTATTTCTATTTTTATATTTTTGTTAACAAAACAAAAAATCCTTAGAAAAAAAAGAAGAAATTAAAGAAAAGAAATTTATATTGATGGCTGCCTGATGTGTCGTCCTATCCTATGCTAAGAAATAATAACCGAAAATAAAAATAAGAAGAAAACACATTCTTCACGCAACTCTATTTAACAGCCATCATTGTTCCTCAATTTCTATTTTCTATCTTTCTCTTTATCGTGGTTTATAACTGATACAAGCCTACTTTCGCTCTACGCATAGAAGAGAATCAATGACACCCCAACGAAATAGAAAAAACAAAAAACAAAAAAAAAAAAAAAACAATCGCGCAGCCATCATTATAGTCAGTCACACGGGACACCATTTTTTACTGCCTCTTGTATTTTCGATTAAACATTCAGCCAGCCATAATACTTTACTCAACTTACTGAAATTAAAATGAAGCAACAAAAAAGAAAAAGCTAAATAAGAATTCTCAAGATTAAAACAACCAAAAATAGATTGAATTGGTTCTTTCTTAACATAAATTAACATTTCTCATGTTTTTAATGATTTAATTTAAGAAAACGAAAGAAAAAAAAAAACGTCTCGGAAAAGCATGTTTTTTAATTCTTTAAATGGTTGACAGATTAGAAATAAAGAAATTAATTAAAGAGGAAAAAAAAAATTAAAACTGAGTAATGGAGACTTGAATAAATAAATAAATAAAAAAAAAAAAAGACAACAGTTGTGGGATTTAATATAATTTATTCTTTTAATGTTTCCCGCTGGTGAGTTAATAATTTTAATAATAAAAAAATTAAACATAAATTAGTCTAGAAAAAATAATTAAAAAAAGAAACTGTTCTTAAACATTTGGCAAGGCCTGTGTATTCTCTCAAAATAAAAAGTTTTGATCCCATTTTTTTTTTTATATTGATTTTGACCTAACTAGTTGGAAAGTAAAATTAATTCTTTTTTAGCTTAAAAAAAAAAAATCGTTAAAAAACGCGTTAATGTCTCCGCTTAAGCCTATTTCTAACCGTTTAAGTCGTTTTTTTAAATTTAAAATCAAATAAATTTGCTATTTAACAGATTTATTTAATAAAAATTGATGCAAATCTATATATTTTGAGTTAAAATTAAATATTTCCGTTAAGCGTTTTATGTCTTTCGTTTACTTAATATTTTGTTAGTTTTAGCTACTTTTCCGGCTTTGCGTGACTCAACATAATAATACTGATAATAATAATAATAAAAAAAAACCTTAACGCTATATAACAATAAATAATAAATAATTAAAGGTTTTTTTTTTTATCTCTGTTTTGTTTTTCGTTTCACTTTGAGTGAAAACAATTTTTTCCTCCTTTTTATTAATAATTTTATATATTTTTTGTTTTTTTTTTTTTTGTTTAAAAATTGACACTCACGCAATACGCGTATACGTGTCATGTGTGTTTGAATTATTACTTTGACTATTTTGAGTGAAAAAAAAAAAAAACAATTTTTTCTTAATTAAAATAGTGAAAAAAAAGATAAAAAAAAAAATTTGTGTTTCTGTCTTAATTGTATTAAAACCGTAAAATATTAATTAAATAATTTTATTTTCTCATTTTTATTTTAATAATTGTACAGCAGAGAAAATGTTAAAACCGAAGGGTTGGTTATACAAAGTTTTAATGCTTTACGGTTAGACAAAACAAAAAACAAAAACAAAAAAAAAAGGAAAGGATTTTCGATGAGACACTACTGTGTTGATTTATGAAACATGCAAACAAAAATATTTTCATATCCTATAAAATGATAGCGAATAATATAGCAGCAACATAGCTTAAATAAGACAAAATGAAATAAAGAGAAGAAAAAAAAAGTTAATTAAAGTAAAGTTGTGGCCACCTTTACTGTATCAACTGTACTGTCTGTGGCAACATTACATCATATCAAACAGCAGTGTAATAGCAAACAAACAAACAAACATACAGAAAACTAAATAAAAATTCATTAAAATACGAAGAATGCCAAAAGCATGCGAACCATATGATATGTTTAAAAGCACACGGCACACACAGCGGCATTTCTATTGTAAACACAAATTGCATTGCATGTTATCAAAGCAAAAAAAAAAGTAATAAAAATACTTCGCTGGTTTGCTTTTCATTTTTTTTTTTTTTTTTTTTATGTATTTAAATGATGTCACTAAGCGACAGGAGGATTATTATTATTTTTTTTTTTTTTGTTGTACCACAGATGGAGAAAAAGCAAAAATTTCTATTGAAATAAAAATATTTGCACGTTCCAATAGAAGAAAAACATTAAAATTATTATCATTAAAAATCAATAAATAATTTTTTACCATTTTTTTTTTTTTTTTGTTTTAATCTTTTGTCGGTGTTTTTAATTTTACAAAAAAAATTAAAAAAAAATTTTTCTTATTAATTTAATTCACGATTTTTATGTTTTTCAATATTTTTATTCATATTTAATTAATTTGCAATTATTTATTGATTATTTTCTTGTAACTGTCGTAATGTTTTTCTTTATTTTATGTTTATTATTCTTATTATGTTAAAATTGTAATAAAGCGAACAAGGGAATTACTCAATAAACAAGTAAAGAAACAAACAAACAAACAAACAGACTGACTGACTGTCAAGTTCAAGTGAAGTGAACAAGTGTTTTTTTTTTTTTTTTCGTCTGTTTTGACAAGAGAATTTTTATGATCAACATTTATGTTTTTACGATGAGTTTTTATTTTTATTTATTTATTTTTTTTTTGTTTTTTTTTTTTTTTATGTTTTCTTCAATGAAATAAAAATCGCAATGAATGAACTTTATGCAATAAAAATCTGTTTTATTAGGAATATTAAATGAAACTGAAAATAGCTAAGGTAACTAACTGATGATAATAATGATTAATTATATTAGGAATAAAAAAAAAATATTAATAATAAAATAAAATTATGCAAAACATGCGAAATAGAAATAAATTTATTATTTAAATAATTAAGTAACTAACATAATCAGTTTTCGTTTAAGCATCAAAAGAATTATAAGTGACGCCTTTTTTGAATTATTTTCTTCATTTTTTCTTTTTTAAATTAAAATAAAAATCACGTGGGATTCGTTCATTTTGTTAAGAAATGAAAAAAATTAAAAAATCAATTCGTTCGTCTATCGATTTCTCTTTCTTTGTCTGTTGTTTATTTTATTTATAAATTCAATAAAAAAAAAATTAAGAATTTATTTGACGTGTTTTCTTGTAGAAAACAGAAAATCCGTTTTCATCTTTTCCCGTCTAATTAAATCACTTAATTTATATTCCCAATATTTATTATTATTATTTTATTTAGAGAAACATTTTTGTTTTTATTTAAATAAAAAAAAAAAAAAAAAACGCTTCTTAAAGATAATAATAATTTATGCAGACGTCAAATTACTCGCGTTGTTGTTTTGTAATTTTTTCTTTTTTTTTTCATTTTTCAAATATTTATCACGTCCTTTTCGGCGGCATTTTTAGTTTTAATTTTATTTATTGCTTGACTTATTTTAAGTGGTAAAGAACCACGTTGTGTTTCAAGCTTAATTTTATGTTTCAAAGCTATTTATGTTAAGTAAATTTTGTCGCGCATATCACACACTGAAAATAGATCAATCAATTTCAGAAATGTTTTTTTTTTTTATCTCTAGATAAAATTAGATCGATTTTTATTAAGTTTGGTTACTTTAGGGGGGTTTTTTTCTTCTTTCGATTTTTTTTCTAGTTTTATTTTCTACCCATTCTAGAGTTGTGCCCATCTGCATGTTTGGTGCGGCTTCTTGTTGGTCGTTACGTTGCCACGTTGTCGGCATTTTGATTATAAATGTAATACATATTTATACACTTTTTTCATGTTATGATTCTTCGTATATACAGAATTTGAATCATGCATAGTGGAATAATTTAATTTTTTTTTTTTTTGCTTGTACAAACGTCAGCTCTATAGCTATGTTATATAAAAAAAAAAAAATCGAAAAAAAAAAAGATGAGCATCCCGGGCAAAATAAAGCAAAAAAAATGAATGTTTTCTACTCTATAATATTTATTCAACCAGAATCTGTGAGTAGTTGAAATGTTTTTCACATTTATTTTTTTTCTTCTGTTACTTATTTTGGATTTAAGTAAAAAAAAAGGAAACGAAAGGAAAGAAAAGAAAAGAAACGAAAAAAAAAAACACCAAGAAAATAATAAAAGAAAATTTGGTTTTATAAGGAATACAAGAAGTTTTTTCTCTTTTTTTTTTTGCTTATTTAATTTTTTTTCTATATAAAATCAGTCCCTGGCCCACTACTAAGGATCTAAATGTTAACGAAAAACGGAAGAGAAAAAAAAAATTGACTAAAGCTCTATATTGTAGGAAAATTTCCATCATCATATCAGCCACCCAAATTTCCACATCTACAAATTGTGCCTCTAGCAAAAAAGTTAACAGAAAAAAAAAGAAGAAAATAAAGCACCAAAATGATAATAATGTAAGGTTTGGGGGTTTTATGCTGGTTATGTTACATTTTGGTTGCTCCCATTGTTGTTGTTGTTGCTACTGCTGCCGATGTATATTTTTTTATCCTATCTATGTACAAATGGCTCCAAATAATATCAGCATAGATTTTTCTTTTTTTTTTTTTACTTTACTTTCTCTGCATTGCTTTGTTGGTTCAATTTTTTTTTTTCTTTTTCTTTTCATCTTTTGTGTTATTTTTTTTAACCGATAGCAGCACCAAACGATGGTTGGATGGTGAAAGAAAACCAAAATATTTTTTATCATACAAAAAAGTGTGTGTGTTTTCTGTATTTTTTTTTTTTTTTTAGAAAAATTCTGATCAAGATGGACCCCACATCAGTGTGTTCTCTAATGGATAAAATGTGTACACATAACTAGCACATATCTATCCATCCATCTAATGTTTACGTTAATGTTCGTTCCCAAGCAACAACAACAACAAAAAAACCTTTTATTTCTATATCTATAAGTTTTCTCTTCAATTTCTTTTATCACATAAATATCTGTGTACGTCATTGTTGAAATTATTACATCATTGATGGAAAAAAAAAGAAAAAACCAAGAAAAATAATAACTGAAGAATAATAATAATCAGAATATCAGCAAAAATGTATTGAAAAAGTTTTGTGTTCCGAACATTAGGCATAATTAAGGCAAAGCAGAGAAAAAATTATTTTCGATCAAGATAAAGTTTATTTTATTATTAGTCACCAATTATTATTATTATTATTATGAATATTACCTTAGTTATTGTATTATCAAACCATAATTAAACGTTTGATAAGAGAGAAATAACAAATAAATGTAATTAAAACGAAATGTAATCAAGGAAATTGTGTAAAACAAAAATAAAACCACAAAAAAAAAAAATCCTAAGGGAATATTCCTTATAATAATAATAATAATAACCCCAATCATGTGCTTTGTTTATCTTTATTAGAAATATTTATTTATTATTCATTTCCATCAGTATTTTTTTTTTATTCCTTAAGTAAATAAAGTCCCGATATGAGAGACACATTACAAATTTTCTTTCTATTATTTATTGCATTTCTAGACACCATTTTAACTGAATAGACATAGAATAGAGTACAATCAACAAACCACAATCCACTCTACAAAAATAAACACAACACGATCTTTATTTATTTATTATTTAACCCCTTTAAGTTGTATTTAATTTCAATTCGTATGTTTCATTTATTTATTTTCGTTCAAGCAATAAACTATGTAATTTATTATGATCTTGTCTAACTTTGTTGCTTTTTTTTTGTTTCTCTCCTATCAAATTTAATTAATTTTTTTTCTTTTTTTAAATAAATAAATTTCTCAATCCACTTAATATGCTTAAATTGGAATTGAAGATGAAGAGATACAACAGAAACTAAGACATTAAAAACTCTGAACCATTTTGTTTGTTTATAATTTTAATTGATTTCGTTTTTTTCCTTTTTTTTTTTTTTTTGTTTATGGAATTTAATTGGTTTCAAATAACATTCAATTTCCATGGGAATTTGCTAATTTAAATCTTGGAAATTTCTTAATTAATTTTTAATAAAATGTATGTTGTGACAAGAGGACTTTAATTTGTAATGAAGATGACAGACGTAGCAGGTATATTTGATGAAAGAATCTCGTTGTTTTAGTATAAAGGTAAATCAGGAATATTGCTTAATTCAGGCTTCCTTTTGCTCCCAATACTTTAGAAAATTCAATTAACACGTAGTTAACAGCAATCTCTAAAACAGTTGAATCATTCTCTTGTCACTTCTATCTAGGACATCAACGAAAAAATTAAAAACAATTTTCGTAATTATATTTCACAGAAATTCTCTAACATCGTTAACCATTTAAGCATCAACAACATCAAGATTCAAAATGTCAGCAGCAACGGCGTCAGTGATGATAAAAAAAAAAAAAACTGTTTTGTCACTTCAACATCATAAAAATAATTATTTTAAATTAAGTTATAAAGCAGCGGCTAATAATAATTAAAAAATATATATATTTTTTTTTTATATAAACACTGTATATACCAGTATACCAGTTAATCTAAGACCGCCATAGTTACGCCTTAGTGTGTTTATTTATTTTTCATTTTAATAATTATTAAGTGATAATAATTTAACCTTTGACATTATAAATTAACTTCCTTCCTTTAGCCTTTTTTTTTTTTTGTTCTTTTTTAAAAGGCTTATAAAATAATTATTTTGTTATTAAAATGAAATGTTCGTTGTTTGCACATCGTAACAACGCCCAATGATTAGCCGCTTTCTTTTTCTTTTTTTTAATCATTTAATAATATTAAGCCTTTTGCTAGTTTCGTTTTTCGTTTTTTTTTTTTTTTTTAATACAAATATAAAACAGAATTACGATAAGGAGTGGATGCGTTTTAAAATGAAAGAAAAAAAATTTAATCAACTAAAAAATGAAAAAGTTAAGTAAAAGGAAATGAAAACTTTTCGTTGCATTTTCAACTCATCGCCTTTTTTATTATTATTATTAAAAGAAAAGGAAAAAGCAAAAAAAAAAAGCAAAAAACTAAGTAAAAGTAATAAGGAGAAAGATTTTTTTTTTTTGTGTTTTATTAAAAGTAGCGTAACGTCGCGTGAAAATTATTTTGTTTTTTTTTTTTTTTCTTAACAAAAATAATAACAGCACATGGTACTTTGGAAAAGAATTTTTCTTTTCCCATGTTGTTGTTAAGATAAATGTAGAATATTAGATATAAAACAACAATAATGGTTGAGTGAGGTGGCGGTGATAGCTACAGCAGCAGCAGCAAAAAGAAAAATAATGATAAAAACAAAATGCGAAAAACTAGAAACATACTTTGACTGTGAAGAAATCACCACCCTTATTTTCTTAACTTTAATAATATTTCGCGTATATTATAACGACGCCATACTACATTCAACCTATTTTACCACCCACAAGCAACGCAAACAATAGATTTTTTTTTTTTGCATTTTATTATTAAAAAAGATTCAGAAAAAACAACAGAAATTCCGCTTTTTTTTTTTTTTGTTTTCTAGTAGAAAAACTTATCTAACGTGAGTTTGAAACAAAATTGTCGTGTTTTTGTTTTGTTATTCTCATGTTTGTCATCATGTGCCATTCAATCTATGTTTTATATTTTATGCTACAACATCTATTTTGTTTTGTTCGTTGTTAGTTTTTTGAATTGCTTTTTTCACCAAATTTTTTCTTTTTTTTTTCATTCTCTGTGCTCTACCAAAGCTAAGTTATTTCTAAAAACGAATTGCTGCTGCTGTTACTTGGTAGAATGGTTTGAGGATTTTTTTTTTTTTTTGGATTAAAGTCTTCTATGATCTTTTATTCTATATATATATATTTGGCATTTGAACATTTATATAATACGCCTTATATATAAATAACCCCAAACTGTTCAACCCCAACAGAAACAGCATTTTATCTAACTCGACATTACATTACTGAACTAAAGCCAAACTTTTTTTTTACTTTTCCATATTTATTTTTTTTCTTCTATTCAATGTGTTTCAACATTATTTCCATTTCACATAACTTTTCTAAATGGGATCTTTATTTTTTTTCTTTTCTTTATTTATTTATTATTTTTTTTTATTTGTTCCATTTTGTTGGATTAAAGTAGTTTTTCGACCAAAAACACAAAATTTTCTTCGTTTTATTTTTGGTTTCTGTGTAAAAAAAAAAAAAAAAAAAACTTGTTTTTGTAATTGTTCTGGTTGTTGTTGATTGTGGTAATGAAGAAGTTTTTCATTTTTCTGCTATTTACACACTTCTGTTATTTAGTTTCATTTTTAATTAAAAACAACAATATTGTCGGTGTTTCTCTAGTAAATTAACAAATAACATGAAACAACAATAACACGATGCTGCTAAAAATGTTCTAAAATATTTTTCAATCATTTCTATTTGAGTAACATTTTTTTTTTTTTTTTAAATAGTTGAAAATAATTAAATTTTTAATCGAAAATAATGTTGAAAATAAGATTTTTTTTTTTTTTTTGTGTTTTTCCATTTCTTTTCTTTTTATTCTATTTAGATTAAGTCAACGCATGACATTATTTATTTTTTTGGTTTTTTTTTTTTACAAAATAAACGAGGCATAATGTAATATTCCTAACGAACAAAAAATAACAAAAAAAAAAAAAAGGAAAAACATTTTAAATTGG
This sequence comes from Ptychoptera albimana, assembly GCA_961205885.1. Taxonomy (NCBI): domain Eukaryota; kingdom Metazoa; phylum Arthropoda; class Insecta; order Diptera; family Ptychopteridae; genus Ptychoptera; species Ptychoptera albimana. Next base: position 17,677,109 of record OY540805.1, read on the forward strand.
TTTCTTATTATTCCTTCATCTCTATCGTCTACTTTTTATTTAACGTAACGTAACCTAATGTTAATATAATGTAATGTAAAGCACCGCAACTAGACACCATTTTATCTTTATAACGAAAAATAAATTAATACGAAGCAACAACAACAACAACAACTACAATATCTATTTAAAAAAAAACCAAAAAAAAAAAGAAAGATGAAACGTGAAGAAAGATGAAAAAAAATTGTCTATTTTCAAATAATGTTCACTTGTCATCTACTAAATCAACCCCACAAATGACATTAAGGTCCTCTCCCCGATTTACTCTGTTTAAAAGTTAACGCAAACGAACAAGAAAACTTTTCGGTATTTCTACTTCAAGGCAACCATTAACATTTTTTTTTTTTCCTTTTTTTCGTTGAAGATGAACGACAAACAAAAAAAAAAAAAAAAACATACAAACTGTGGAAAATATGATAAAAATAAATAAATGTGACTTTACCACGAGTTTAACTGTGAAAAAGAGGAAAAAAAAAAAAAAAGTTAAATTAACCGTGGTACGATGAAAAATGGCGACACTAACTGTGAATAGAATTTTCCGAAACACAGAAAATCTTTATGTAAATTTTCTTTTTTCTCATTATTGTCACTTTTTTTTTTTTTTTTTTTTTTGTACTTTACGTTATTTAATTTAAGCTCAACCGAGTTTATTCGTTTTAATTTTTCCTTTACTTAAGCTGAAATAAATGATGCAAAAAAAAAAAAAGAAGAAGAAATTTTTGGTGTTGCTTAATCTACAGTAAATAAGAAAAAGAAAAAAAAATTGTATTAAAGGGAAAATAAATGTGTAAAATAAGGGTTGATTTTGTATCATTTAAGGTAAAATAAAATAAAAAAAAAAAAATAAACGGACACGAAAGGGTGAAAATTGAAAATGAAGAAATTGATTGATTATTTTATTTGATACTATGTCATATATTTAAGCGGTGCACACCCTTTTATTATTATTATTATTGTTATTATTAGGGTGAATTTAAACAAAAATAACCAAACTCAATTTTACCTTTATTTCAATAATATGTCCTATAGTTTTTTCTTGATTAAATTTTCTATTTATTTATTATTTATATATTTGAAACGCACTATATGCGGGGGTGGCAATATTATTTTATTTTGACGAAACTAATATACAACACACGATATATGAATAAATATATATATAAGTTTCTAGTTTTCTTTCTATTTTATTTATTTTATTTTATTTAATATTTATTTTTTCGTTTCTTATTTCTAACCAAACACGCTGAGGATAAATGCTTCACGTAAACAAACAAACAAACGTAGCACGTAGCTATTTTATTTATATAAATAAATATAAGGGAAGAAAATCGGTGGAAAAAAAAAACTAGAAAGAAAGAAAGAAACCTAAGTGAAAGTAAATAAGAAAATTAATATAAAAAAAGCACACAAACTACCCCATTGCTTAGAAATAGACATCGTTTGTTGCCCCCAAAACGCGTCGAAATGAAAAATAAAAAAAACTTTCGTTCACCTTTTTTAAGTAGAGTTGAGTGCGTTGCTTGTGTAATGCAAACAAAATAAATGAAAAAAAAAAAAATTATTAAAGCAAATAAGAAATCGAAAAAACTTTGAATAGAAAAACAGAAAAAAAAAAAAAATAAAAATTCGTACTTTGCTGTTATGGGGTGAGGGTACAAAACTCATTCAATTTCGTATGCCAACATTTGCTCAAATGTCACTAAAAAATAATGACAAAAAAAAAAAAAAATGTACGAAACTTTCGTGCACGATGAGTAAGTTTATCCAAAATGAATTCCACCCACTAATAATATAAGTTTTTGCTACCTTGTCATATCTTTGACTTTCATCTCGTTTAGTTATAAGCAAATACAATCATGAAATCATTTACTTTTTATTTAGTTTTCTGCTTCTATTTTGCTGTTTCATCTTCTGTTTTTTGATAAGTCAAGGGTGAAAAAGGTTCAAATGATGATTTACGTATTAAAAGAAAGAAAATAGCAAAGGGGTTTAAATACTGGTTTGACTTATTGGACACGTGAATAGCACAAAAAAAAAATTTCCATTTTACTTTCGTTTCTTTTTCTTTTTTTTTTTTTTTTTCACCATTTGCTTTACTAAACATTTTTCCCTTATTTTTTCTATTCTTTTTTCTTTTTTATAATTCAACTACGTTGAAATTCATTTCATTATTTACTTTTTTCATTAATTTTGCTTTATGAATTAAAGTCAGGACTTTAGGTAAGGATTAGCAAAAAAAAAAAAAAAGAAGAAGCTAAACTAAACGAAAATTATAATAATACGAATAAGGTGAAAGGATCAACCCACAGTAATATATATTTAATTTTTTTCTATTCTTTTCTTTTCTTTTCTTTTCTGCATGATAAGGTAACATTTGTCTGTTGTGTTTCATCTTCATCGTTATTATTATTATTATTATTATTATTATTATTATTTTTGTTTTCTTGCTTCTAACTTTTAATGCAGAAATTCACCAAAAAGAAGTAAAAGAATACAATTATTCGCTGCATATAACATATATCATGTGTGGTAAATAACAAAATGCATGCTAGAGATCATTTCGATATTAGACAGCATATGTGACATATGTTAAAACTTTATATAAAATTTACTAGATGGCAGTGAAACGAAAACACGTTACATGGTTAGCACGGTTAACACGTAGCTGCCATTTTTATGTATACAAAATATATAGACAAACAAAAAAAAAAAAAGAAAGCAAAAATACACCCCCAATGGTATATTATTATTATTATTATTATTTAAGTTATATATAAGGAAAACAGAAAAGAAAAGAAAAATAAATATATATAGATTTATTTGTAAAGAAATATTTCTGTATGAGGGCCATTACACATGGTATTATTTCTGCCGCACTATAAATATTTTATCATTTATAGAGAATTTTTGTTTTTTTTTTTGTTATTCTTTCACCCTGAGCCTCTATTTTCATATTATTATTTGCTGGTTTTGCTTCTGTTGCTCCGTTATTGTTTTTTTTTTGTTTTTCGTTTTTATCGGTGGTTATTACACTATGATATCGTCATTTCGTGTCCTTTATCATAATATTACTAAACCAAACGAAACGTAACGTAGCATAACGTGAAAAAAAAAAGAAGAAAAACGAAGCAAAACTTTGTGTTTTGAAAAATATTGGATAAAGTTTGGTTTTTTTTTTTTTTTTTTTTTGCTATTTGCTATTTTATCATTCTTTTCACATTTATAAATAATTTTTCTTTTCTATTTTTCTGCTTCTTTTTTTTTTTTTTTTTTTTTTTTTTTTGGTGTTCACGTACACGCACGAAATATTTTTTATTTTATTCTCCTGGTTTAATATAAGATCGATCAATAATATTATTATAGAAGAAAATAATAATTCATTTTCTTATACTCTGAATATTAATGTTTGAATAAAAACAAACCCCTTGTGTACGATAAGAATATTTTTTTATTTTTTTCCCCCCAGTGTTTTACGTTAGTTTCGTTTAGTTTAGTTTAGTCTCACTGAGCTTTTTTCGATGATTTTCTTTATTCCAAACTCGTCGCAAATAAATAAATTCAAGAAATAACAATTCTTTAACCAATTTATTTATTTTTTTCGTATTTTAACGTCGATAAAATTGAATCGACGAAACACCAATTGGGATTTATTTGATTTCAGCTCTTTTTTTGTTTTTTTTTTTTTGTATATATTTGTAACGAAATAGATAAATTATGTGTAATTTAGCATTTTTTTTTTTTTTTGTAAAACTTAATGCAAAATTTTGTTTATTTATTTGTGGTTTTAGCTGGCGTTTTATTTACTTTTAATTTTCTCGTAATAAACCCAAGGACAAAGTAATTCTGATTTTTTTTTTTTTTTGGTTATTTTTACGTGTTAAAATCCTTTCGTTTTATTATTATTATTTTTGTTTTGTTTTTTTAAAGCTTAATTGCTTGTTGTTTTCTACATTTTAAACAATTTTTTTTTTTTTGTTTTCTTGAAATAATTATAGCTTGTTGTTGCTTCTGTTGCATTGATTGTGCCTTGTTGTGATTATAATTAGTTGAATTTCAGACATTGTTTTATGTCATAATCAATAAACATAAAAATAATGAGGTGTTTCTATATAAAAATACAAAAAAAAAAAAAAAAAAAAAAAAACTATTTATTATTTTGTGACCATCATGCAAGAGTTTTGGTTTTTTTTTTTTTTCTTATATGAAAAATGTTTTATTGAAATGTGATTTTCTTATAAATTTGTTTATTATCCAGGTATTTTCCGTTTGTTTATTATTTTTTTATATTCAAAAATACCAAAACTAATAATTTATTTACCAAAAAAAAAAAAAGAAAAAATTATGTTACCTGATTATTAATTAAAAGTTTGTACATTCAATGTAAGTAAAATTAAATTATTGAATAAGAATCCACAAGAAACCAAAAAATAAATAAAATAAATAATAAATAAAACGTTTAAAAAAACGTTTGGAGCAACACAACGATTATTTTTTATGTTTATTTTCAGGGAAAAAAAAAATTAACAAACAGAAACAATAGCCAGAATAGTTGTTACTTGAATTATAAAAAAAAAAAAAACAAACAAACAAAATTTCTATTTTAAATCGTCTTGTCATTACATCAGAAACGTTTTAATCCAATGTATATACTGTACGAGCAATAAACGAAACATTTCATGTCAAAAATATGTTAAATTGTACAAATAAAATACAACAAAAAGGGGTAAATTATTTCTGATATTTTGTGAATGAAACCACCTTTATTCGGCAACGTGTTGTGATTTCTATTTTATGTTTTTTTTTTTTACTTTACATTACTTTTGCTGTTATTTTTATTTTTTATTTTTGTTGTAAAAATAACAAAAAAAAAAAAAAAACGTTTTGTTCCGATTTCGCCTGAAAACAATTAAATTTTTTTTTTTTTTTATCAATACGGAATAAAATAACGAAGAAAAACCACACACAGCGTTTATTTATTATTATTATTATTTTCTTTTTTTTTTTTTAATATTTATTATCTAATCAGTTGGTAATAAAATGTGTTTTTTGCAATTTTAAATTAATAATTATTTTACACACAGAGTGTATCTTGGTAAATTGGTTAGAAATCTAATTTAATAAATTTGTCTTGTCATCATTACGAAACTACTGTCTGGTTTTTTATTTAATGTGCAATAAGATGGTTTACGTTAAGTAATAAAATATCAACATAATATTTCTTGTCTGTAACATAAATAAAAGTCATGCATATTACATGCAGCTTTTAAATAGACAAATCAGCGATTTATATTTTCATACAATTATTATTTATAATAAATTAAAAAATAATTATGATTAGTTAAATAATAAATTCAATGGCATAATAATACTTTCGAAATGTCACATAAATATATAAAAAATAATAATTTTCAAACAAAAACAATAAATAATAAAATAAAAACAAAATTAATAATAAAAAAAAAAAAAATTAAATTATTAAACATTAATTACACCCTGTATAAAAATAACAGTGAACAACTTGGGTGTTTAGCATAAAAATGCAATAAAAATAAAACATTAAAATGTTTTTTAAACGCATAATAAATTTGTTTTTTTTTTTTAATTATATACAAATAATTAATTTAATTAATTTTTGTTTTTAAATTAAATGTGAAAAAGTTCAAATATGTTAAAAATGCAATTAAAAATGTTTTTTTTATTTTTTTTTTCTTAATAAATTAATTAAGACATTGAGTGAAATAAAAAATAAAAAAATAAAACACAAAAAATAATTAATGATTGTTTAGAAATAAATTGAGCAAAACCGACCGAAAGTACAGTAACAATTCACCTTTACGTCCTTCTTTGTAAAAGATTTAAAAATTTGAAATTATTTTTGTCTAGTTCAGTAAATTACGTAAAAGGATGTAACAGAATCATTAGTTTCGGATCAAATAATTTAATTATTTATTCCCTTAATAATATTTTTCTATATGGCTGTTATTTTTATCTTAATTGGATACTAAAAACAATAAAAAAAAAAAAATAAAATACCAAAAAAGAAGAGAAACCTACAACATATTAACCTAAATTTGTAGTCAAATAATAATAAAAAAAAACTAAATAAAAACTCCACCTTTTTCTCTTTATTGCTGTCTATTATGTTCTATTCTTTAATCACCATCATCATCATTAAGAAATAAAAAAAAACTCATCGAACTGGAAAAAAATAAATACAAAATGCCATCGAAAACATGAAAAAAAAAAAAATTTTTTTTTCTCTTCTCCAAAATGTGGGTGGAAAAAAAAAATAACCAAAAATATATAGTAAAAATTTTTTTAAAATAAACTTACCACCCAGTAATCCATGTAGACATTATGTGTAGCATCCTGCTGATTAAATCGTCTTAATACACTTGTTCGCCATTGAAACGTACAGAAAAAAAAAATTCACTTTCACGGTGGTTTCTCATAATGTTTGTAAAAATGTTTCTGAAATAAATAAAAAAAAAAAAAACGAGGGAAAAAATTTATTAATTATTAAAAAAAAACAAAATAAAAAAAATGTTTATTTTGATAAATAATTAACATAAGACACATGCAGGTTTTTTTTTTGCCTTCTTCACAAGGCTAATTAGTGTTAAAAATCATTTCTTGTTGGCGGTTGTTAAGGTTTCAATAATGGTTTTGTCTGTGTTGTCAGGTAAGACATTATCATCTTTATCGCTTACTAACAAGAAAGATTTTTTTTATTGAATAATGTAAAAATCGTTAATAATATTTATGCATCTTCTTAATCATTCACTAATCGTTCAAAATTAAAAAGTTAAACAATTAAAAAAGAAAAGATTAAACGAATTGCAGGACTTTATTTGCTGAAAAGCGGTTAAAAGAGCTTTGAAAAAAATAAAAATCAGTTTATTGCTTAATCAAATAAATACATAATACAGATTATTAAGGGTATAAATCTTCAGATAATTTGATTTCTTTTATTTTGTAGATAAGAAGGGTGAAACTTAGTCACAATAGTTAAATCTACGCTCATAAAATTCACTTTCAGTAATGCCAAAAAAAAAAACTATAAAACTAGGTCAAATTCCCAACTACATGTAAAGTATTTTCAATTAAATAAACGAATAATAATAATAATTAACTAACTTAAAAGCACATAAGCAATAAAGCATATGTTTATGTAACACAAGAGAAGAAGAAAAAAGAAAAGAAAAGAAAAAACCAAAGTCATAAACGTATTGGTCAATTTAGCAGGTTTTAAATATTTCTTTTTTTTTTTTTATTATATCTTTTATGATTAATAATAATAAAAAATATATATAAAATGTATTTTAATTTTTTATTGCATTTTAAACGTTTTCCACAATCGTTTTTATTCTTTTATTTAATTATAAATAAACACTGTGCTCTCCTTGTTAAAAAAGAAAAAAACATTTTTAATTGTTTTTTTTTTAATTTTTATTTACTTAGCTTAAGACAAAAAATAAAATAAAAAAAAAAAACTATTAAATAAAAATAATAATCAATTTAATAGCAACGCAAATGACCTAATAAAAATTGATTTTTATTATTATTATGTTTTATTTTTATTATATTATAATTAATATAAATAGTACAAATTATACGATTTCATTCAATGAATTTGATTTTTATTTACATTTTTTTTTGTAGCAATTTTATTTCTTCATTCATAATTTATAAAAAATTTATTTTATTTTATTTACTATCATTATAAAAAAAAAATGTGTTTTTATTAGCATTTATAATTTAAATAAACTGTTTTATTATTTATTTACAATTATGTGCAATATTCTCTTCTTTTTTTTTTTTTTTTTTTGTTTTAATTTTTTTTATTATCATATTTAAGCGATTTATCATTATCTTTTTATTATTTATTAATGTCAAACGTGTCAATTTTTATTTTTTTGTAAAATATTGCATCGCCATTATTGCGAATATTATAAAAGTTTTATTCAAACGGCCATTTAAACGGGTTTCATAATTTTTTTTTTTTGCATTACACTAACGTTTTTTTTTTGCATCATTTTTCCATTATTAATTAATGATAATTAATCGGTGCATATATTTTGCAATTAATTTATTAAAAAATAATAATAAATATACAAGGAAAATGAATTAATATAATAATACATGTAATGCCATCTATTTGTTGGGTTGTATACTTTTTCAGTTGATCAAAAGTAATAAAAGTTTAATTTCATCGTACCACTGTATAGAGAGCGTTACATCTTTTATATACATTTTATTTATTTATATATACATAAAATAAAATAAATAACGAACGTTTTATTATATAAATAAATATATATTTTATACAGAAATAACCTTATATGTATTTAAATATAAATACGAAAGCAACAAAACCATACCCAACACACATATATAAATTGCTTTTAAAAACGGCAGCAACAGCAGCAGCAACAACAACAAAAAATGCCCCATCTAAAAACCAACCAAAATAAAAATAAAAAACTAAAACATATGTGATTTACATTACATAATAACATACCGAAATATTATGTATTGGTATTTTAGTTTAATATAAAAAAAAAAAAAAATTAAAAGAAATCATTCCGAACCTAACAACATTCTGAGTTCAATTTAAAGAAATATATCTAGAAAAAAGCTCCTTCTCTTTCAGTTTTTGAATTATTTTTATATCTAATAACGTGTTAAAGAGGAACAAAGTTAAATAAAGAAAGAAAAGAAATAAAAAAAATCAAAAAAAAAATATTCAATAGACTAAATATTCAATAAAATCTAAATACAAAATACAGAAAAAAAAAAAAAAATCAAAAACTTAAGTCAAAGAAACAGAGTGTAAAAGGAAATTGAAGAATCAAATTAAAAAGAAAAAACAAAACCAAAACAAAACAAAAAAAAAACAAAGAGAAGAGAAGAAAACAGAAAAATACTTAAATTTCGTTATATCAGCTAAAGAATTTAAGGAAAAGAATTTTTATTGACATTCAAGTGAAAATGATTACCTTTTAGCGGTAACAACACATAAAGCCATTTTTACGCAAAAACAAAAAAAAAAAAATTTTAGTACTTAGCAATGGAATTAAAACATTTTTTTTTTTTTTTGTTTGTTTCTCTAGAAAACATTTTTTTTTTTATTTAAATAAGCTTCCGCCCTTTATCGCATAATTAAAATAATAATAATTTTTTTTTTTTTCTGAATAAAATATTCAAAAAGATTTTTATTATTAAATAAGAAACAAAAATTTCAATCAATTAATATGTTAAAATTGAAATAAATTATTTAATTTTCAAGAGAATTTAGATGTTTAGTGGATTAACGCGCAGTGTGATGCCCATTTAGAATTTTTTTTTGTTTTATAAATGGAATTTATTTCTCTAATTAAAAACTTAGGCACCGTGCACAGTGATGAAATTTTTTTTGTTTCTATTAAAAATTATTACATTGATGAGAAGAATCTTTTCGCTATTTTTATACATTTTTTGGGTTGAAAGAATTTCTTTTAAACATTTTAAACAAAAATAAGATGAAGATGAAACATTAAATAAACTTTTTTTTTTTGGTTTTGTTTGGTTGCTGTTATAGAAAAAGCGAAAAAGCAAAAAAAAGTTTTAAATCGAAAAACTGTTTTATGGGTTTCATGCACAATACAGGAGATTTTCTACTCAATCCTGAATAAATGGGAACTTTTTTTTTTTTTTACCTTCCATTCACATGATTGCCTTTATTCAGGTATCTCTGTAACCAGTGTGATGACTTTTGATTATTATTTTTTTTTATCTTGTTTTTGATGAAACTTATTTATTTTTCTTATTCAAAACTTTTATTATTTGCTATAATGAATTTCCGAATAAAGATTCTAATAATAGAAATGGATTGAGAAAAAATTATAGAATTATGAAATAAATTGTCTAGACTTGAGACCTTATTATATTCGGTTTTTTATTTAAACCAATATTATGTTAATTGAAATAGAATTAATTCGTTGTTAATTAAAATATATAACAGCAACAAAAAACTATCAAATAATTTATCCCTGTTTCATATAAATTATGAAAATAAATAAATAAGTAAGAAAACGTAATCAGATTAACTGACATAAATTACCACTAAAATCAATATTATTCCAACGTATTCTATTTAAATTTACTTTAAATGATAAATTAATTCAGAAAATAAATTTCCAAATGTTTATTTAATTCGTAATTCTGCAGTAGTTTTATCAGAAACTACTAATAATCAATTAATAATCATTGAAAAACATTCAAATCAAGACATAAATAAATGTTATTAACGAATAAACATAACTACTGTGCCTTCTACACAAGTCTTATGTTTCGTTATAAGAGTAGAAGACCGATAAATATTTATCAAGGTAATAAATCTTGACACAAATGTTATTTATTCGTTGTTTTATTATTATCACTTCTTCTTTATTTTTTATTTTTTTTTTTTAAATATAATTTTATTTTTGCATACAGAATGGATAAAATAAAACAACGGAAAAATTCTTTTCTCTAATTAGATGAATTTTGCCTTGACGTTTTTTTTGTTTGTTTGTTTAACATTTAAATTAATATTTACGTAAAAGAATTTAAACAGAAACAGAAAATTTTATATATAATGAAAGCATAAGATTACCATAAACACACGACTAAATGATAATAACTTAGTAAAGTTGTCATCACCCACATATATGTAAATAAAATAAAATTAAATTAACTGAAAAACTAAAACTACGCAAGTATTATGCTGTTATGCTTGGATTTAAGAAAAAAAAAAAATTTTTTTTTTTTTTATTTGTTTTGAAGAAAATATTCTATTTAAAACATTTAATTAAAATCTAAGACACCGTTTATGTATAAACTGTAATGTGAAGAAAGTAATGCACCCCATCATAACCCCCATAACAAACAAACAACAACCAGAGTTCTTCTCTGAACACCAAAACGAAATTACACACACACACACTCTGAAAAGCCACATAATTTATTTAATTCTCTTATAGTTGGTGAATGACAATGACAAGAAAATATTATTTAACATACGAAGAACATTTCCTATACATAACATGTAGCGTTTAAATTAAAAAAAAAAATAAATAAATAAATAACAGGGTTGGATTAAGGACTTAAAAATATTTAAATTTTTTTTTTTTTCATATAAATGTAATAAAATATATAAAAGATTTTAAAGATTGTCCAGCAGTTAGAGGATTATTAGCTTGAAAAAGTAGCTTAAATACTAGGCAGAACAAAGGGTTATACGTTTATGTGAAAGGGTTCGTTTTTAAAAGCTTTTACCATGCTTTATTCAAAATAATAATAACGTAAGAGTTACCTTAATTCAATTATCTTCTTTTTTTTCGAATACTACTACTACTACTACACGAACTAAAGGCAAATCCTTTTATTTTGTAATTAATAAACATTTTAAGAGATTTAATAATTTAATTGATAAAATGATTAAATTAAATGAAATAAACAGAAAATAACAGTTGAAATTTTATTCAGAATAACTATTAAACTGAAAATAGGATAAAAGGATTATTATTAATAATTTTAATTTTATTATCTGACGTGTGTTGTTTGTTTTAATTCACACAAAAAAAAAAAAAAATTGTAAATTTTGTTATGTTTTCGGTATGATGATTAAGCGAATATAACGACAAAATTATTATTTCAAACATTTTTTTTTTTTTTATTTAAATAATGATAATGTCAACGGCTTAGTTTAAGTTAAGTTAATTCATTTCTGTCATCCTTTATTTCATTTAATCTGCATACAATTTTAAATGCAAATTTATATATCAAAAAAAAAAAAAAAAAGAAAAAAAAGAAGAAGCAATTTTTTTGTTTTCTTTGTTAATCTTTTAATCTTTTGCTGATTTTTATTTTATTTTTTAAATGTTCCTACTTTTCACTTAATTAAGATACTAATTAACCTTTTTAATTAGTTTGTTTGTTTTAAAACAAACACAAAAACTGTTTTTAAGCACGTTTAACAAATTTTAATAAAAAGAAAACTTTCCATTATGTTTATTCATAAGATTTACGTTTACAAAAAAATTGTTTAATAAATTTATTTATGAATAGAAGAAGAAGAAAAGCATAAAAATCAATAAATTTGTTTATTATTTTTTTTTTTTTTTCCAATATTTCTAGTTGATTAAAAATTATGCAATCGCAGTCTCACGCGAAAGAAAATAATAAAACAAAATAAATAAAATTCAAACCGGAAAGATTTGATTAAACTTAAAAAGCATGCAAGAGATTTTAAGCTTTTTAATCATCAAAACTTTCATAATCATTATCAAAATCATTTTTGTGTGAAATAAAAAAAAAAAAAAACCCACCCACTTCCCATTTTTTATATCAGTTTTTCGTTTTTTTTTTGTTGAATAATTTTTATCAGTCTACACTTTTCGCATGATAAAATTATTTATCACATTTTCGTATAGACAATTTGATGTGTATTTGTGTGCGTGGGTGGTTTTTAGTAATGTAATGACGTTAAAAAGTTTAACGCGTTGCAAAAAGGATGCGAAAAATACAAAATGAAAACGTAAAATTGTAAAAGCACAGTGTGGGTACAGAAAGAAAGAAAAAAAAAGAAAAAGTTCAGTTCAAATGAAAATTGATTGAACAAAATTGATGATTATCTAGCTTTAGCATACAATTTGTCCTTTTTTTTCCATCGATCTTACACTTATTTAACTTCGTCAACAAGATGAAAATGAAAAATAAAATAAAATAGAGGAATGGCAATAGTATTTTCTGTAATTTTTTTTTTTTTTTTTTTGTGCTATATTCCTTTCATTTTGTTACTGCAAAAAAAAAAAAGAAATAAGAAAAAAGCGGCACAAAATTTTCGCATCATAGACGATGAATAATAAGATGAGAATATATAAGAAAAGCAACCAGCAAAGAAAAAATCTATAATACATTATTTGGTGATAGCAACGATATTGCTACGAAAGACCAAAAAAAAAAAAAAAGGTCGAACAAGGGCAAATCGAATACAATCACCCTAAAAACTTAACTGAAAATACTGCGTTGATCCTTTTATATATTTTTCGTTTTCTATTTTTTGTGTGTTGTTTTGTAGTTGCTGGGTTTAGATAAATAAGTATTTTTCCCTCATTTATATAAAACAGAATAAAAAAAAATCAATTGCTCATTTGCACAATCATTTGTTACTCAAGAATTACACCTAACCCACCACCTACAACTAGGTTTGGACTTTTTAATATAACATATCGTCCATACTTTTTGTTCTTTATTAATTCGGTTTGGTCGTTTCTTTGGTTGCATGGAATTTGCGTTGAATTGCGTATAGCAGGGTTGGTTTATAACCATACGCTGTACAAGATAGGGCACGATAGCCCTGAATACTCTGGAAACAAATTATTATTATTTTTAAAATACATCAAAGTTTCTAGGCCATCTAATCCAAAGATAATTTGAGCAGTGTTCGGGAAATTCTTTTCAATTATTTATCTATACTTCTTGTTGAGTATTAAATAGCAAAAAAAAAGAAGAAAAAAAATTAATAAACGCGCGGCTTATTAATGTAAAAGAAAAAAACCAAAAAAAAAAAAATTTTAATTTATTTTTAACAAGAAACTCTTGAAATAAAAAATGGCTGATGTTTATTATTTTAATTTTTTTCTTATTCTTCTTCTTCTTTTCCGTACGTAATTTATTTTAACATCCTACACATGTGTGTAATGCTTATTACCCCATGGCTTAATTTTTTTTTTTTGTGTGTTTTGTAATAAATATTTTTAAACCAATCTCGTTATATTTGAATTAAAAATTAACAACAAGAAAGAATGAAAAAAAAAGAAACATTTTTTTTTTTTTTTTTTCTTGTTTAAAATAAATAAATAAATAAATATTTAAATAGTAAATTGGTCTATTTGAAGAGTTTGAAAAAAAAAAGTAATAAGAAAACAAATCAATTTGTTTATAAAATTTTAATTTAATTTAATTTATTTTTTGTGTAATTTTTAATCATTTAATTCAATGGCATACGCACATGATTTTATAAAGTTTAGTTAAACAATCTTGAGTTCCTAGAGTGTTTGAGTATTTGTTTAGCGTAGCACAGTATGCTTCAGTTAATTTTTTTTTTTTAATTTATTTATAATGATATTTAATTATTATTATTATTATTATCACAGGTAGCATAAGTGCCGTTTGAAGAAGAAAACATTATTAAATATTATATTTTATATTATTTTATTATTATTTGTTTTTTTTTTTAATTAATAAAATATTTTAAAACTCCATTAACAGTTTGTTAATGCAGTAATAATCATAAATAAAAAAAAAACAATGAAAATACAATGTAACAGATTTAACATGCAATATTCATTACAGTAGACCTAATAAGCTAATAAATTTTTAATTCAGGTAATTACTACTGACAGGTGGAATTTTTAACTTGTTTTTTTTTTTTTTTTTTTTCATTCTTTAAACAAACTGAATAATGTATTTTCAAGATTATCAAATTAATTTAATTAACATTTAACATGAAAATTCTTTAAAAAAAAAGCACAGAAATGAAAAGCACAGACATTTTCTTGGTCTTTTTGAGAATTTTTAATTGAATTCAATAAAAAACAAAAAAAAAATTAACATAATTAAATAATTATCTTTTCATCAAGCATATTAAAATATAAAAACAAGAAATTTACCAACCATAACATGTTTTTTTTTTTTTTTCTATAATTCTATTATTGGATCACCCTATGAAAAATGAAAATTTATTCAATTTTTTTTTTGTTTCATATTTTAATAATTTTTAAAATAAATCGTTCAAGTAGATTTTAATTAGAAAACACAATTTGCAGCCCTTTGGAAAGCATTAACGATTATTCTGAAATATGTAAATAAATTAAATTTTATACACAGAAGGAAAATAGAAGTAGAAAAAGTGATTAGTATTGGGTGTTTTCGTCCGGTTTTATACCAGTAATAAATTATCTGCAATCACGTGAACAGTGGAAATATATAAAGAGAAAAATAATAACACAATTGAAGCATTCTAATAGTTTTCGTTTTACTCTCCATTGCCCATCCAATGTTATGGTGATAAGGGTGTAATATAAAAGCGAAAAAAGATTTTTTTTTTTTATCTTTTAAGAATCGCGCTGAGAAAATATAACGCGCCGGGTTGTCTCAATCGATCAAAAAAGGAAAAGAAAATGAAAAGAAAACAACAAAACGATGTTTTTATTATTTTTGGTTGTTTCCTTGTAACACACAATTGACTAATAATTTTTTTTTTGTTCTTCTTATTTTAACATCCACGTGGAAGAAACAAAAAAAAAATAAAATATTGGGTGGGCAAAAACTTGAGCTAAATTGTTTGAATAAATTTCCATGGATGTGGGTAGAATTCGTGTTTTTTTTTATTTAACAATTTTTTTTACTTTAACAATTCTTTTGTTAACACACTATTTGCAAAATAATATATAAAAAAGGAAAATATGCAAATTTTATAACGATGTGCGATAAGAAAACGTAAAACAGCAACAATAGCAACAACAACGACAAAAATTGAAAAATATAAACGCGAAGAAAATTGTTTATTTTTAAAAGAGAGAAAAACTTTTCATTTTTCTAAGAAAATTATGAATAAATATGAAATGGTTTTTGGTTGTGTTTTTATTTTATTTATTTTTTCCTCGACATTATTTCTTATTAACACGAAAATTGTAGGATTTTTTGGTGGTACGTTTGATGTTCATATGGGTACAGTAGGTACACATTAATAAGAACATAAATAGTTAAAATGCACGATCATGTACTGTTCTTCGTAGGAATATGGTAAGAATAAATTGTACCAAGTATTTTTTAGGTAATTTTAAAAAACATTTCACGTTTAAATTCGTTAAAGATCAATCGTTTAAAATAGTTTTGCCAATGGAAATTAACTGCCGAAGAGCAAAGCTGTTTTCCAGCGAATAAACTATTCAGTCTCTTTAATTTGTGCAATAAAACAGGTTGGTTACTTTTTTAAATTCTTTAAAATTATTTGTAACAACATTGGAGAATAATAAGTACTGAAAATTCTATTCCTCAGTGAATACTGCATCTTAGAATCATATAAAAAAAACGTTTAACGAGAAACGACTGTTACGTTTATTAAATTTTAATTTTGACACAACAGCAATATAAAAATAAATCACAATAATTTATAAAGAAATAACAAAAAGTGAAAAAAAAAAAAACATGAAGAATAAGAAAGGAAAATAAAACATAAACAAACAAACAACTAGGAAGTCTTTTTAGCATAACTAAGTAAAAAAAAAAAAAAGAAAAAGAAAAACTTAACTTTTTTCCTAAACGCACCAAAGCATAAAAAATTATTTATTTATTTGTGTTTTTACTTTTAAAAACTTTTTCTTAACCCTTTGGCAACAAAATTATATTAAAAAAAAAAGGAAAAACAAGCAACAAGAAACATAAAACAATAAAACATAAATATTACACTTTAAAGCAGCATAAACCATAATATTTTCATTTCTTTTCTTTTCTTTTTTTTTTGTTGTTGTTGTGTTATTACTCTTGTTTATGTGTTTATTGTTTTCACTTTTTAAAGAAATAAAACAATAAAGGGAAAACAGAGAGAGAAAAAATAAAAAGGGAAGAAAAAACGTACAAGAAAAGTGGTTTTATCGCTTCTGAAAAAAAAATTATACAAATAAATAGTTGTTGAAAAAAAAAAAAAAAATGGAAAAAAAGTATTTTTTTTTTCTTGACTTCTTGTCTATAATACGCGTTTGAAAAAAAGGTCATCAATTATATTGTGGATGGTATGAAGCGAAAAGGAACGTACACAGCAGCGAAAAATAAAGGATAAAAAAAAAAAAAACTTTGTTACAGTTATAATTTTATTACCCTGTAGCATGAATTTTTTTTTTTTTCTATTTTATTCTCCTTTTCCAACGAAGACGAAATAAAAAACGAAAAAATAAAAAGGGTTAACAGTATTGCAATACTTCCTGGTTTTCTGTGTGTTTTCACTAGAAATTTGCTTTAAATGTGACCCAAGTTGGTTCTAATTTATTATTCTTTTGTTTTGGATTACTTTTTTGGAATTTTTTTTTTGGCTATACTAAAGTCATATTTTATCTTTTGTTTTGATAATATTTTTCTCTAGTTACACGATTTTTTAGTTGATTAAAAAAAAAAGATTAAAAAAAAAAGATTTTTTTTTTTGCTCATCTACACGTGATAAACATGTGAAATTTACTTGTTTTGCTCAACAAAAAAAAAAAGAGAAGAAAAAATTCACCTGTATGTAGTTTGGTTACTTTATTATTGTCGCTTTTTTCTTATCCAACATATAAAATGATGTTGTACAAATGATAGAGATGATAAAATAACAAACAATAGCGAAAGGTATGTAAAATAACAACCACGAATTTGATTAAATTTATTTACGTAGGAGCAAAAACAAAAGCAAAAGCAAACAAAGAAGAAGAATAGAAATTTACACGTGAAAGAATAACAGAAATATTATTAGTCGTCCATTTTTACGATAAACAACAAAAAAAAAAAAACATTTTTTGTTTGTCTGTTGTTTACACTGGCACCGAATATTAAATATGTTATAATTCGTACATGAAAAAGAGGAGAAGTTATGTTATGCCCTTATGAATCGTTAGATAAGAAAACAAAAAAAAATATTTTTTTTTTCTATTTGTTATTATATTCCAAACAAAATTATTAAATAAAAATATAAAGGCGGCATTCATGCTGTGAATTAATTTTCTTCTTATGTAATTACGACACAAAACAACCGAAAAAAAAAAGAAAATAAAAAAGACATCAGAAATGAAGTAATCATAATAATAATAATTTTAACCAACAAAAAAGAAAAAAACGAAAACAACTTAAGCGAAGATTAAAAGGCTGGAAACAATTTGAAACAAAAAAATAAAAAAAAAATACACAGCAAACAACAAGTGATTAGTATTGATAATAAATATAAATTTAATTAATTTATTATTATGACGACAGACAGACAGATAATATTATATTGAAAGCAAAAAACGGAAAACAATGAACCATGTGAAGGAAACAACCAGCCCAATCATACACATGATCATAATTTAAGTATTTTGTTACTTCTTTCATTTCATTTAATCACATAATTAAAATTGTCATCCGTTTTGTTTTGTTATGTTTATGTCTGTTGTCTGCTGCCTGCTCTGATAATCAAGAATTTTTCTTGTTTGTTTAATGAATTTGCATAATGAATATTATGTTAGTATGTGTACGGTTTATACCCGCATAATCGATGATTGTTAACACTAAAAACAATTGTTTTCAATCAGTAATCAATTTATAATTTGTAACAACTTTATAAACGTTTATATGCTTTGCCAGCACAGTAATTTTCTCTATTTTATAACTTTTAAATTATGTTTTTAATTAAATGTTCTCCAATATTATTAACTAATTAAAACTAATTTCTATAAGCGGATGTATTTTTAAACGAATTAAATTTCACAAGTAAATGAAAAAGAATTTTTTTTTTTTCTCAATTGTTGCACTGCATTGTGCTGCCACTGTTTTGCTCACAAAATATTCGGTACTTCTCGGAACACGATAACAGAAAAATAATAATTAAACAACACAAAATTCCGAGGTGATTAGTAAATATTTTTGTTTTCTCAATAATGTGTCAATAATCAAGTGTTTTTGCATAATATAATTAAAAATATTTTTTTAAATTAAATTAAAAGAAAAAAACAATATTTAAAATATCTGTTTAATCTCAGTTTATCGATTTATTTTGTCTTTATTTCATATTTTTTAATCGAAAACAATTTGAATTTTAATTCCATTTATTCGATTGAAGAATTAACATTTTTTTTTTTTTTTCATCTTGATTCTTCCTTTATTGATTTACATTTACAAAAGCTAAGCAGAAGCACAACGTTTAAAGGCTAAAATGAATTAAAATTAAATTTACTTAACCCATACGTTATGTACATTATGTTTAACTAATATAAAGTCATTTCTTTCATTAATTTAGTTATCGAAAACAAGTCAATTGACTTAAATTAATTCAAGATTACATTTTTTATTATTATTATTATGATTATTATAATTTTTCGTTTAATTTTTTTTTTTTATTCTTTTCTTTTCTTCTTTCGCTGTGTGTAGTAATTTATTAAACATTTTTTATGTATTTAAAAGTTAAAACAAAAAAAAAAGAAGACGAAGACGAAGAATTTAATTAAGTATGCAGTCAAATTAAATATTTAAATGAAATAAATAAAACAACAACAGCAACAGCAGCAATAATCTTGTAAATATCGAAAAATATAAATGTGTAAAGTGTTTCTGCTGCTTATAGATTTTTATTTATTTCTTTGAACAACAACAGAATAAAAATAAAAATAAAAAATGAAAACAAAGAAGAAATAACTTATCATTTTGCGGCAATCTATTGGTAGCTGGCCAAAGTTATTTTTAATAATAATAATAATAATAGCATTAGCTAACAACAACAACAACAATGATAATAACAACGATATTAGTAACAATACAACAATTTAATTAAGCTAAAGTAAATAATAAATAAAAGATAAATAGCGAGTGAGTATACATTGTTTCTGCCATTTTTAGATCTAAGAATATAAAAAAAAAAATAAGTAAATAGAATAGAAACGTTCTTATTAAGAAAATTAATAAATAGCCAACCCACAAAAAAACTCTTTTTTTTTTCTCCATCTTTTTTGTTTTTTTAATAATTTTCATTTTTTGTTTTTCTGTCTGTCTAACCATTAGCAAACTTAAACAATAAACACATAATCGGTTTACATAAATTGTCGCTAAAGTTAAGTCGGTTTTATAGTGTCGCGTCTTTGAAATAATAACACAAGAACGAAAATGAAAAGAAAAAAAAAAAAAAAAAAAACTGATGAAAATCATTAGAATGGAAATTTTCATTATTTTTGTTGTTAAACCGAAAACAGCTAGCTAATTTAGTCAAGTTGTGAAAATTGATAAGAAATGTTTACGTTAAAAAAAAAAAAATATCCTTCATAATTTTATATAAATAAAGAATAAATAAATGAATAATGTGATGAAGGATGGGGTAAGCAAAAACAAAAACGTAAATAAATAAATACAAAAAAAAAAAAAAAGAAAAGAAAACAACTTTGAAAATGACTAAATTTTATTTATTATTTCGTAACAAAATTCTATCGTTTAGAATAGAGATTGTAATGTAATCTAATGTAATATAGAAAGTATCTCATCCTTTTCTCCTTTCGTAATTTTCTGCTAAATGTCTATTAAAATATATGTTTGTAGTCAGGCGGCTAGAAAATCGGCTAGAAAGCAGGCTAAACATCCCAGTTACGAAACTAAACAAAAAAACCAGAGAAGTAGGAGTTAATAAGTGGTTTAGGGTTAAAAATGTTCTGATCTTAAATATAGATATAAATAAACTTTTTTCTTCTCTATATCTTTATTTTATCCTAGTTTTATTATGATATTTAGTTCCGGTATTTGTCACTAATAAGCTCAGAATGGCCCCCCTTTTTTTCTCTTTATTATTATTATTATTTTATTTTATTTATTTATTTTTTTTTTTTTACAACACCATTGAAAAGCCAAAAACAACAAACAAAACTAAAAGGCAAAACTAGTAAATAGAAACAACAAGAAAAATAAATAAATTTTCTAACTTTTAGCCTTGTTAAATTTAATACAACTTATTTTCTATTCAACATTATCATCATTTTCTTTTAGTTTTTCGTATTTTTCGTACAGAAGAAAAAAAAAAAAAAATTCTGGTATCCATTTAACCATTTTTATTACGCATAGATGTATTTTCCTTTACGTATAGATAATATTTTGTACGCAAAATTCTATACAACACTTAAATTAATACCAAAAAAAAAAAATAAAAAATAAAAGGAAAGGAAAAATAAAAAAACTTTCAAAGTAGATTGAAGGGTGAATAAGTTTGGGGTTTTTGTAGAAAATAATTTATATAACA
This sequence comes from Ptychoptera albimana, assembly GCA_961205885.1. Classification (NCBI taxonomy): domain Eukaryota; kingdom Metazoa; phylum Arthropoda; class Insecta; order Diptera; family Ptychopteridae; genus Ptychoptera; species Ptychoptera albimana. Next base: position 17,698,176 of record OY540805.1, read on the forward strand.
AAAAAAAAAAAAAAAAAAAAACTATATACGATATATGTTGAATGTATGTAAACTAAGCACCCAACTAGTGCTGCTACTATTACTACTACTAACAAGAATAAATAGAGCTGAAACTTTTCTCTTATTTTCCACTTTGCAAAAACTTGAATACAAAACGAACACTATTTTCCTATGTACATGGTGTGTGTGGTATTTGGATAGAAATATAATTTTTCTTACATTTCTTTTATTAGAAAAGTTTTTTTTCTTTCTTTTTTTTCTTCGTTCGTTTTTATTTTTAGGGTAATGAAATAACACTACGCATTGTTGCGCCGCCACTGACGCACTATTACGCATATTTTTACTCACACTTGCAAGTAAAAACTAACAAAAATTATTTCCTTGTTTCATTTTTTTTTTCTTTTTTTTTTTTTTGTTGTTTTTCGTTTTCAATATAAATAGGATCTGAGAAGGAGGAGAAATATTAGATACTTTCCCACACACAGCAATAAGAAGAAAATGGTATAAAAAAAAACGTCTCATTGTATGCGTTTGCGTGTGTCAGAGATAATAATAGTGTTTTGCTGCTGATGATAGAAAAAATAAAAATAAAAAATGGTTGAACTATGACTTTGTATTCAATTTTTGTTTTACTTTACTTTACTTTACTTTACTTTACTTTACTTAAATCAATGGAGATAATTTATTTTTTTGTTATTTAAGTAGAAAAGTTTCGTTATTTAAAAAAAAAAAGGAAAAAACGGTAGCAAGCAAAAAAAAAAAAATAATAATACGAAAATCCTTCTAAATTTGTATTTAGTTTGCTGTTGCTATCGCTGCTGTTGTAACACGAGCATTTTTCTTCTTTTTTTTCATTTTTCTTATCCTTTGCAAACGGGTAAATATTTTCATGTTCAATCCCTAACCATTTGCCACCCATTTTAAATATGAAAAAGCTTAGAAAATAGTATTTTTTGTATAAATTTTTCATTTTGCGTTTGCTTTTTCGCTTTTTTTTTTTTTAAATCTACTTTATTCAGAATGCTCTTAAATCAACCCACCACCCCTAGTTATTCAATTTAAGTTGAGAGTAAAGAAAAGAAAAAAACGAAATTCTTTTAGAAAATTTCCAAACAATATAAAATACAGAAAATTCAATCCCATCATCTTCTACTTCTGTTAATGCTGCTAAACGAAGACAAACTTTAACTTTTCTAAAAAAATTGTCTGCTCAAAGCACAAACACAAACACAAGTATACTCATCTATCCATCTATCCATCTATCTGTCTATCTATCTATCTATCTATACTTAAATGAATTAACTTTTAGCAAGCAAACAAAAAAACAGAAAACTTTCTTCGTTAAATTATTTTCTAAATGAAATGAAAACATTTTTCCTAAAAATGAATATAAATTGAATAAATTATAAAGAGACAAAGTAGTTGAAAGATGTTATTAACGTTACAGACATTCTATATAGAGTAATCTATAATCCAAATAGAATGAAAAACCTAAAAATTAATTTAATTAAATTGTAAAGAAGAAAAAGAAAAAAAAAAATTTTTTTTTTGGGTCAATTGAATTAACAAAACGAAACCGACTTTTGTTATCGTAATGAAAAAAAAAAACAACTAAACTACTGTGCTCTTATCCATGATTACGTCATTAAGCTACTGCTGCTGCTACTACATTCCATTTATCATTCGTATTTTTCTTCTTTTTTTTATTCAATAATAAAAATTGATTAATATATATTGATAAATTTTATTTAATCCTTAATTGCTTAAGGTTTTTTTTTTTTTTTCTTTTTTCTCCTACTTTATTTTTTCTCTCATTTAAATCTAATTAAAGATCTCCAAAGAACAAGTTTTTTTTTTTTTCTTATATTAAAAAAAGGAAAAATAATCATTTTTTTTTTTTGGTAATACTCTTAAGTAGTTTTATGTATTTAAATATTAAATATTAATTAAAAAATAAATAACTGTTGAATATAATATTTTAAAAAATGTTTAAAAAATAAATAAAATTAAAAAAACTGAAAAACAATTTTTATTCACATTTATTCAAAATAATAATCAGTTGAAAAAGTGACAAAGTTCACTATGTGCATTAATTATAATTATTTAAGGCTAAATAAATAATATTATGCCACACAAGACGCTAATCAAATAAATTATTTATATTTTTGTTTATTTTTCTTAATTGTATTTTTTGATTATGAAAATAATAATTTATTAAAAATATGTGAACGGATATTTTGTTGGAATTTTATTTTAACGAATATTTTACATCAAGTGGTAAAAGCTTTGATTAGTTAATTACATGAATTTGGACTTTAATAGCTTGACAGGTGTATTAAAATTAGATTTTTATTTAAATTGACAACCCAAGGAATAATACTTCGTACTTAAGCAACGATTTTAATCAGATTACAATTTAATTAAACAATTTCTCTCCTCGTGATCACAATAATAAGAAAGTACTGTGTGATAAATGAAGAATTTTGAATATTTTTTTTTTTTTTGCAAACTAATTTAGCATTTTATTCGGTTTTGCAGTTTAATTTATTTGTTTCTACCTTTTTCTACACACGTTTTCGGTTTAATAATAATCATTTTTTTTCTTCTTCTTTTTTTTTTTGGTGAGGCGAGGCATGGTACTATTAGTTTTATTTACTTTTTTTTTTATTTTATCGATAAATTAAGGATTTTTGGTATTTTTTTTGTATTTGAGTTTTAGTTAAATGAAACGACGATGAGGTTTTTTTTTTTATTTGTGGTTTAATTTCTTTGTTTCTTTGTGCTTTGTTTGCTCCGTTCCATGTAATCAGTAATTTATAATGCAGAAACAGCAACAACCATAACAACAAACATAATTTGTATTAAAATTTTATCAAATTTCAACAAAATTAAATTATAAAATTGTTTTTTTTTTTTTTTTCTTTTTTTTTTCTTTTTTCAGAGAAATAAAACTAGCATGTAGTGGTTGACCTTTTTCTTTTTTTTTTTTTTGTTTGTTTGTTTGCTGTTGTTTTACCATCGTTTGTTTATTTAATTTTCGTATGGTTTTGCTTTATTTAATTAAAATTTTATTTAACGTTTGCTTTAATTTTATTAAATTTGATTTAAATTGATAATTGTAAGCAGAAAAATATTTTTTAGATTTGCTTGAATAATTTTTACTTTCTTGTGAATATTTTTTTTATACATAATTTTGCAATTAGATTTTTTTTTTTTTTTTTGTTATAAATAATATTTACCAAGCAACTATGTATTGTAACACTGTAATAAAGTGAATTATGTTGCTCTTATTCTAACCTAGAGTAATATTAAATATAATTCATGGTCAGTAATATTTCAAAAAAGACTATTTAATAAGAATATGGAAAAAAAAAAAACGTTTTACATAATATTCCCATTGAACATTTTAACTAAATCTCTCTGTAGAATATTTAACTAAATACAAGTAATAAAATCTATAAAAATCCAGCATAATTACTCCAAAAAAATTGATTTATGATCAATAGAAACAGTTTAAAGCGTTGAGTGGAATTCTTGAGTGAGAAATAAAAAAAAAAAAAAAAAAACTTTGCGAAAAGGCACAACAACAACAACAACAAAAAGGTTTTATCGTTAAAATTAGTTAATAAAAATAAAAACAATTGACTTTAGGAGCACAAAATAACATAAATAAGGCAAAAATTTACACATAAGACAAGAGAAAAAAATAAATATAAATATATAAATAAATGCATTTATGATGTGTTTGACCCTTTATTACGGTGTCATCATCGCGACCATCGTAAAAGTTTTTTTTCTTTTCTTTTTTTTTTTTCGTAGATCGTATCTTTTACTTCAATTTTGTTGTTTTTATTTATTTTGTATTTTGTCGTTGTCTGTATTTTGCTATGTTTTTTTCTTTACTTTTATAACAGCGATTTGTCTTTATATCCAGTTTTTTTTTTTTTTTTTTGCATTTGATTTTTATATTTTTTGATACTCCTAGCATATGGATTTATATTTTGCTACTCATTTTGCATTTTATGCGTTTTGTCGTTTTATTTTATTATTATTAATAATTTTCATTTAACTTTATGCAAATTTCTTTATACATTTTTTAAAAAAAATCACAAAATAATATAGCAAAAAAAAAATAAAAAAATAAAGTTTAAAAACCAATAAAAAAATAGGAGAATAAAAAACCACTCAAATACTGTTAAGGTTAACTAATTTGCTTGTGAATTGTTATTTAATATTATTATTGCTGTTGTTAAACTTAATTTTATCCGAAATAAAATATATATATAGATGAATTCTAAACGAAATACAACTAATCAAATAAATAATAAATAAAATAAAAACGCAGTTAGATTCATCAATAAGAAATAAAAATCTTTAACTAATAAAAATCAAACAAATCAAATCACTTTATGAATGTCAATTAGGTTTTATTATATCAAAATTTTAATTTTTTTTTTCTTTATTTATTATTCACTCTACGCTGTTGCTGTTGTTGTTTCAATAAAAAAAAAATAAAAAAAATTATTATTTTTTTGTTACTTTTTAATCGTCACACTTTTGACACAGTAAATACCAACCAAGAAACAAACCGAGAGACAAAAAAAAAAAACGCCAAATTTTATTAGTTAATTATAATTACTATCATTAATATAAAATATAATGATCATAATTAACGAAATATAATAATTAAAATGTTTAAAAAAATTATTTCGCGTGAGAGAGAGAAATTTTTATTGATTTCCTTAAAAATTTGATAAATTTTTTGATTGATTTTACGTGTTTATTATACATATTTAACTGTGAGACAATAAAATATTTTTAAAAAAATATATATATTAAAATTAAGTTAATTAAACAAATGAATGAAGAAAAAAAATCTGTCGCGGTCAAATAAAAACGGTACAATGGCGGTCCTTAAACTCATTAATTAATAAAACAATTTTATGGATTTATTTTTTTATTATTATTATTATAATTATAATTATCATTGTTTTGCGTTTAAACATATTAATAACACCGAAAAAAGAAAAGAATGAATATTATGAGTTATTAAAAACAAATTATAATCATAAAAAAAAGCACACACACACACAGAGAGAGAAAAAAAACACTTAAAAACCACTAAAAAAAAAAAATTAACCGAAAATTATCCTTTTTTTTTTCAATTTAATCTTCCTTCTTTTATTTATATATTTATTTTTTTTTTTAAACAGAATTTATGTAATAAAATCAAATGTTTTTCAGTATATATTTTTTTTTTTTTTATATTTTACCTGTACGAAAATTTTCCACCCACACATTTTGTCGTTTATTTTTTTTTTCTTTTCTTTTCTTTTTATTACTTTATTAAACTGAAAGAATTTTTTAACTTTGAATGCACTTATGTTAATAAAACAATTGTTTAAGATGAAATAAGAATAAAATGATTAACCAACTACCTTATATAGTGCAAAAAAAATAATTGTTTTTTTTTTAATTTTCTAATAAATAATTTTCTTTATCAAAATCAATTGTTTCAGGTGTTCGGTGTATTTTATTGTTTTTTTTTCTTGTGCCGTTTTTTCTGTAATCATAAATATTGAAAAATTAAATAAAAATGCTTGTTGGCTTATTTCATTTTTTTTTTATTTTATTCTTTTTACAATTAAAGCGTTCAGCGTAACTTAATTAATTTTTTTTTTTTATTTAATTATAAATTACACTGTTGAATTTTTTGTTTGTTTTTTTTTTTTTTTTTTTTAATTATTTTAGTAGGAAATAGAGTTTATGGTTTTTGTAGAAAAATTTATTATTATTTGCTGTATTTGCTGCATTTGTTGCAATGCCATTATCAGATACGTTGCGATTATGTAAGTATTAAAGAAAAAAAAACAAAAAAACTATAATCAGTTGATTTATAAACATTAAAACAAAACAAAAAAAAAATATGTAAATAATTTAATGTGAGAAATATGATAAAAATAATATCACAAAGGTAAATAAACCCAATTAACCTAATAACAATCAATAAAAATGAAGAAAAAGAAGAAAAGAACTCCAATTAACCTAATAATAATAATAAAAAAAAAAAAAAAACACAATAAAAACCGAGCGAAATAAGCCACCAAAGTAGAGAAACATACAGAAATAATTATGAATCAACAGATGCCAGTAGTTTTTATTATCAAGAAATTTAATTACCTGTCTTTAAAAGTAACAAAATAAAAATAAAAAAGTGTAAAATGAAAAAAAAAACATTTCATAAATCACGATTAATAATAATTTTTTTGTTTCTTTAAAACAAAACGATTTCGTTTTATTTATTTATTTATTATTATTATTATTTTATTTATTTTTTTTTTCACATTTATTTCGCAATCTGATGTTATTTTATGAATAAAAATACGAAAATACGAAAAAAAAAAAAAAAATGTAAATAAATAATAAACAAGACATAAAAATGAGACAATAAAAACTGAAAAAAAATAAAAAAAAAAATTAAAAATTGGTCAAGTGAGTAGCAAACTACAGGTAATTAAAATTGGGTGGGATATTTGGTGTTTTTTTTTTTTTTCTTTTTTTTTTTATTATTTTCTCACTTTTATTACAAACTATTAAGAATTATTGTTATTATTGTTATTATCATTAATAATATTATTACTTTTAAAGAAATAATAACACAAAACACATAAAACAACATTAATCCGACGGCATAAAAATAAAAAAAATAAAAATAATATTTCTCACTTCTGTGCGTTGCGTATAATATTTTTTCTACCGCCAATGACGAATACAAAATTTAGCAACAAAAAAAAAAAACCCCGGCAGACAGCCAGACATCATCAAGATTAGTTTGTTTTGTTAAATAATTAAAAAAAAATTTTATTAACAGAGAAAAAACAAAGAAAAAATTTGTGCCAAGATTTCTTTTCAATTTTTTTTTTTATATATATATATTTTTCTCCATGTGATTAGCATTAAAAATTGGAAAATTGCTTTCTTTTTATTATTGATAAAAATAATAATAATAATAAAAAAAAAAAAAAACATATAAATGTATGAAAACCAACGTGAAATTATTAAAATCTCTTCACCTGTTCTTGTTTGCTAGGCGATTTTGTCGCCTACATAGAATTATTATTTTTGTTTTTCACTCAGTGATGAAATTAAGAAGAAAAAAAAAAAAAAAATGAAAATAAATTAACCAAATTCATCACGTACAAAACGGGAAGTGTACATAAAAAAAAAAATGTATTCCTTGTCGTTGACAAGAAACAGAGGCAATAAATGGGAATTTAATATTAAAAAAAAAATAATAATAATAATTCTGTTAAACTTCAATCCACCCAAGACACAAGCCACATGTTTGCTTGTTTATTTATTTTTTATTAATTGAAAAAAAATATATATATACATATATATATATTTTTCAGTTTTATTAATAAAAAAAAAAAACGCTAAATCAGCTTTAATTTTAATTAAAAAACAAAAAAAGAAAAAAAAATTTAATTCTTGAATTGACGAAAGAAATTTTTTTTTATTTTCAATTAATGTTAACAGTGTATAACTGAGTGTTTTTTTTTCCATTTTCTTTCTTTTTTTTAATAAAATAATTTTTTATCCAGCTTTGTATTTCCTACCTTTAATCTAAACAAAATATTTTATTAAATAAATAAATTTCTATCCATATCGAATTTGTGATTATTTTTCATTTATTCTAATTTTTTTATTTGATTTTTTTTTTTTTCTGTTTATCGATTATATGTGGAAAAAGATTTATTAAACTGTTTGAGGTGGAATTATTAGTGGAACTATTTGTTTAATAATTAAACGATGCAACATATATGTAGAAAGATTTAGAATAAATGGGATGTCATTCATCGTGAAAGTATACAAAAGATTTCATGTATTGCTGTGTCATTTGTCTGGGATTTTAATAGTACTGAAAACATTTAAAACGAATAAACAAATTTATAATCAGAAAATTATTTTCAGCATAGAAACAACAATGATTTCAGTGGCATAACACAAGAACATTAAATAAAACCTCGTAAAACAATTATCAAATTATTGCATTATAAAAAAAAAAAAGAAAAAAGTCCCAATAATCATTGACAGTTAAATAAAAATTCCACCAAACAGAGGTCAATACACAAAAAAAATAAAATCTGAGCACCAGATTTAGGAAAATGCATGTTTCTTTAACACATAAAAAAAAAAAAAACATAAAACCCAACGAGGAACTTAACATAAAATTACGTACAAAAAAAATAAAAAAAAGAACAAACACAACAAGTAACTGCAATAAAAGCTATAAAATATCATAAGGAATGATTAAAAAATAAAATTTATTTATTTATTTATTAAAAAGAAAGAAGGAAAGAAAGAAGACACGAGAAAAATAATTACTTATTGTTTTTAATTGTTTTCATTTATGTTCAGTTTCTGTCTTAAATTTATAATTTTTTACTCTCGCTCTCTGTATGAAAACGCATTTTATTGTTGTACTCTTTTTGTGCAATTTTATGAGGTTTTTTCTTTATTTATAACGACAAACGAATGCAATAAAATTGTATAAAAGTCAAAAGTAAATACTACAAACCGGTATATAATGTAATAAATTAATAAATTTAAAAGTGTGAAATTATCGAAATTAACCAGTTAATAATTTAATTAAACATTCATCAGGTGAAACATTACTCTTTTGAGTGAAAGAATTTTTTTTTATTTATTTTTTTTTTATTTTCTTTAAGAATCACTGAATTCCCGATATTTTTGGTACGAAACATCATAATTATGTTTTACTACTTTGCTCATAATAAACAAAAATACGAAAAAAAAAAAAAAATCCCATTATCCGTAGCTAGGGAGGCAACGTAAGAAAACGAAAAAAAAAGATTTGAAAAGATTGTCGAAAAAAAATTCACGCATTTTTGTTGTTTTATACTTTTAAACGTTTATTTAATTCGGTCATAATCCAATTTGAGAGCTATAAGACCTTTTTAATCTTCAGATAGAATCTACTTGGATTCTCTTCTACATTTTCTTATTTTATAAAATTCTAATCCCAACACAAGCCAAGTAACGGAAAATAAAATAAAAAAACACCCCTCAACTAACACCAAATAATACTGAAAAAAAAAAAAATAAATAAATAGACCCAGAAAATAACACGGACTTAACCTAGATCTACTGAATCCCATATAAAGAGGCAAACAGCATCCTTTCATGTTTTCATTATAACAAAAAAAAAAAAAACAAAAATCCACTATGTCGTTTCTAGTTGTTGTTGGCGGTTTTTTATGTTTTTTTTTTTTTTTTTAAACTTTTGTTGATGATGAAACTGCTGCCACCATTTGACAGAACGTTGAAACAAGAAGCAACAATAACAAAAATAAAAAAAACTCATCAACACCAAGAACTCATGAATAAAAAATAAAAATTAAGAAAAACATAAATAACCTGCTAGGCATCAACACAAGGCAAACGAATATACGAATAAATCACGAAAACTAAAAACGGCATAGAGAGAAGAAAACAAGAAAACAAAAAACAAAATTCGCCGTGCAAATGATAAACGAATAAAAGTGGAAAAATTATTCATTCATTCATTAACACGGTTTTTTTCTTCTTCTGTGTTTATTCTATTCACGCTCTATTTATAAATAATTATCTGTTGAAAATGGTAACGGAGACAATATTCTCAACTTGACATTTCTGTTTATTTATTTAATTAAAGAAAAAAATAAAAACAAAAATCACTTTTAAAACTAAATAAACAAAATAAATAAGAAAATGTCGAGTAGAGAATTTCCCCGATGAAATTATTATAACGCGATAAGAAAATGTTTGCCTATGCCGCCACTGATTACAATTCTTTGCTAAGCTTCCAAAACTTTAATAAAAAATATAAATAATTCGTATAAGACTTTTTAAAGATTTCAGTGACAGTTCTAAATAAGATGAACTTTGTACAGGAATTCATCTACAGCATGTTGAATTTTGGTTTTCTTATAAAATCTTGTTTTGTTGTGTGCGTCGCAAACTGGTTGCAGAACACAAAATTATTCAATTCTAAACGGTTGGTAGTATTGTAAAAAAATGGCCAAAATACAGAAACATTTTAAAGCACTTAGAGGAAAAAAAACATGGCAGCATAAACTCGGACTCTTTTACTCTTGTTGAACATACGAAATAATAATTATCCTCTCTCTATCGTACACACAAAAAATACGCTATCCAAACGAAGTAAGCATTCAACAAAAGAATTCTAGAAAGAAAACCGACAACAGAAAAAAATAAAATAAAATAAAAAATTTGGTGGTGGGATTTATCAAACATTTGTTTCGTCCTCCTTTTAACCAAAAAAGAAAAATACTTTGTGCGTACCCAAAATTATTTACTAAACAAAAATTCTCTTTTCTCTGCGCATAGTATAATGACCGTGCTTACTAACCCATGCACACACACTCACGCAATAATGACAATTTTATTTTATTTTCTCTTGAAAATTAAAGACTCATTCACAATAGTTAAGTAATTTTTTTTTTTCATTTTGCTCACGGTGTAAAGAATTTTTTAATTTTTGTTTTCCTGTATTTATTTTAATAATTTAATTAAAAAGGTTTAAAAATTATTAACAATAATATAATCATATTATTTATTTTAATTAAAATATTTAATGAATTTTAGTAAAGTGTGAAAACTTTATTAATTTTAAATCGTTTTGTTTATTGAAAGGATTAGAAATGGTGGATGAATTTTAATTATTTTTATACCGGAAATACGTTTTTCCTTTATTTTAATTTTTTAATTTTTTTTTTTTTTTATTTTAATAAAAGTAAAAACTCTTAAGCAAAGATAAAAATAACAAAATGCTGCCAAACATAATGATATGAATTATGTTGAATAAAAATACAAAAGTAATAAAAAAATAAAAAAAATTCATCACTTGTGTGTTACTATTTTATGGTTTTATGGTAACCATCGCACGAAAGAAGAGCATTCATCACACGTATTCCCGTTAGTTTTAAATGTTGAAACCATTAAACCCTTTTATGCAATTAACCTTGGACATTCCCAGTTAACTGTACTCACGTTAAAGTGCTCAAAGTGTTCAAATTGCATCACAAAAAATTTATACAACAGGAATTTATTTTTTACAAACGAAAAAAAAAAAGGGATACAACCAAATTACCGTTTTAAAACCTAAGCCTTAAAACGATTACCAATGTTTTTACCAAAATGGATTTTAATTTTTTTTTTCTTCAATTTAGCACGCTGTGGTCATTAGGCTGTCAAAAGCCAACCACGCAGTGCGATAATGATGAGTTTTTTTGTTTCGTTTATTTTTTTTACCTTTGATGAACTCAAAAAAAAAAAAAAAAAATTTTTTTTTTATAAAAACGAATTTACAAAACACGAATTAGCGGAAAAAAAAAAACGTAAACAAGGTTAAAGAATTTTTCTCTTTTTTTTTTATTATTTTCTCGCGTTTAGCGGTTTTTTGTTGTTTTTATTTTCTTTTTGAATATTTTTACTACACAAAAGTCAGATTTTAAGTCATGATAAATAATTTTTGTTTTTTTTTTTTTTTACCAAACACGTTTAAATTATTTTATGAATTTATATTTCGTTATTAATTTAACACTTTGTTGATGGTGTGAATTAAGCGCGCATTTATTTTCGTTTACGACTTAAATGGCGCGTCATTAATTTTTTTTTTTTTTTTTTTTTTTCTGATTCAACATTTATTTACTGATAAGAAAATTGAAAGAATTGATTTCTAGGAATTTTTTTTTGTTTGTCACAATTTATCATTTTTTAAAAGAATTTTTTAATTGATGCAACCATGATTGTTGGTAACAAAAAATTAATTTTTCACAGCCTGTCAAATAAATTTTTAATATTCATAGCAGAAAATTTGTAAATCAACACGCACGTAATAATAAAATTCAAGGCTTAAATCCAAATATTAACTAATAAATTCAGCAGAGAGACAAACATTTGTTATTTCTGAAGGCTCTTCACTGTAGCAAGAAGAATCAAAATTAAATAAACAAAAAATTTATTTTCTTTAATAAATACAAAAAATTATTAATTATGATTCGTTGGATAATCAAAACATATATATATATATATATTTAATTTTAATTTGTCTCAATTTCATGTTATTCACTCTCATCTACGTTAAAATAATTTTTCCATTTTTGATCTTTTTCAAAAAATTATTTAATTTTAATAAAAGTCAGCAGGTTGTTTTAAGTTGTTTTAACTTACGCGGAAAAAGAAATAATAAAAAAAAAAAAAAGACGAAAAGAGTTAATGAGATGACAGCTGTGACATTTCATTGGATTAAATTAATAAAGAATAAATTAAGACAGAAAAAAAAAAAAGAAAAAATTGTTTTCTCTGCATTAAAAATAAACGAAAAAATGTCACGAAACATCCGCCATTTTGTGTGTCGGTGGGGTTTTTTTTTTCATTAAATTCTTGACTTAATCTTATAATTTATTTGCATTTTTCTGCGTTTTATGAATTAACTTTTATTGAAATTTGATTTTTTTTTTTTTTAATCGATTTACAGGGTGCTTATTTGTGGTTTTGTAACAAACATTTTTTATCCGGTTGAACATGAAAAATGTTTTGTTAATAACGAGCTAAATATAGCAGCGATCACAGCATGAAAATGATTTTAATTTCAAACATTATAGCAAAATTAAATATTTTAATTAATTTATTTATTATTTTACATCATCATTATGTTAGGAAATATTATTGAAAAATTAATAATAATAAAAAATTAATATCTATATTAATATCGCAAATTTATGCAAATTTGTTTTTATTTTTATTTAATTAATTTCTTTTAAATTATATTTTCAATTTATTTTTTTTTATTATTTATTTATGCTTGAATTTTTTTTGTGTTTTCATTAGATCACCGAGTATTTATTATTCTTTTATATTTTTTATGTTAATAATTTTATAAGTTTGTAACAAAAAACAAAAATATTTTTAAATAATTTACGTAGCTGAGCTACGTAACCCCTTATAATTATTTAATTGTTTTATTGGATGCTGGACTCATCGGAAGGTCGAAAACAATAAGTTTCTATTGAAGAGAATTTTTTTTTTTGTATTATAATGAGTAACAACAAGTGATTTAAAAGCTTTTATGGAAAAGTAACGAAACCACCTTACATAGTAGCCTAAAAACAAAAAAAAAAAACGGTTAAAACAAAAATAAATAAATACGGCACGTGTCGTAATTAATTATTCATTGTGTTTTTGCGAAAATAATTTAACTCTCATACCATCATATATTAATAAAATAATAAAAATGACGAAACAAATCTTCATGATCATTAAATAATTGCTCACTGTATGGTAGACTGATTTCATTATTTATTTATTTATTATGATTCATATTTACGTTTTTAATTTAATTATTTAATTTTTCTTATTTTTTTTATTTCGTTGATTTTGTTAATTTTTCTCGATTCAAAAATTAATCCTGTGGAAAATACCTGCTGCTCAAATCAAACATTTATTCAAAATGAATTAAATTTTTTATTTGCATAAATTAATGCAACAAAAAAAAAATTCCTACTAAGCCGGACGCTACAAACAAAAAAATGCAGCAAGTTTAACACTATGCGCCATCAACACTGTGCCAGTCATTGCCGTTATTTTGTATTTTTAAAACCAAATTAAAATTCATTAGTTTTATTTTTTCAATGAATAATTTTTCAATAAATTAATTTATTATTTTTTACTTTCATTTATTTATTAATAAATTTATTCAAAAACTTTGTTTATCCTTGTCTTGTTACAATGTAATTGAATTTTGTTCTTTTTTTTTTATTTATGGTTAGTATCGGAGATCACGTTATTTTCTTGTTTTTATTTTACAAAACATAATAAAACAACATTAATTCACTTGTTTTTTTTTTTTTATTCATGCTATTATTTTCTATAGTGGTGTCTCGTTAAAATAAACGTTATAATCGTTATTTATGCGATATTAGCCAGTCAAACGTACTTTTATGTAGAAAATGAATGAAATATTTCTTTTGCATGTATTCGCTTAATTACTGCATGTTTAACCAATAGAATCCAGCTCTTAAAAACATATTTCAAATTTAAACTCAAAATAAATACATTTATTATGGATTAAAAGTTATTAACAAACAAATATAAAGACTTATAGTTGGTAATAATAATGAAAATCAAAATAAAATAAAACTAATACTAAAGTCCGTTTAAAAAAAAGTTTTTCTTAACTAGAAATGTTAGAAATTTCATTTATTTTCTTTTTTATTATTTAATTCTATAATTATTTGTTGTCTTATGGTAAAACTTTCGGTAAACTAATCAACATAATACTTTATAATAATTTAAATTAAAACTTAAGTGATGTAATGTTAAGTACAAAACCAAAAACTAAGTGCTGTTTGGTTTATAGTAAATTAACAGAAACTGAAACAAAAAAACAAAAAATGCCAGACAACAAATAATTTTTACTATATTTGCTAGAAAAAATTCTTAGATTAGAAAAAAAAAAACAAAAAATATATATTTATTAAATAATTAAGATATTTAAAAATAAGCTTGTTTGTTAACTAAAATGTATATTCAATTAGCCTCTTGAAATTTATAGATAAAGAAAAGAAAGAAAGAAAAAAAACAAAAAAAATTAACAACTCAAGTTTATTTACATTTAAAAGTATTATTTTTTTTTTTTTCATTTTAATACGCGGAAGACTTTTTATTTTTCGCTTTTCTCCATTTTTGTACTTTCGTTTAGTATAAAAACCAATCAAATAAAATAAAATAAAATACACACGCACACGGTAATTCACTTGACTGCATTTACATTTACTCTTCTTTACATTTTATGTAAAATAATAAAAAAAAAGGAGAATAAAAATTAAAGAGTAGAAAAAAAAACCATAACAAACCTTTTTTTATTTTATTTTATTTTATTTTTGCCATCGTTTAATGTTTTTTTTTTTTTTTTTTTTTTTATATAAAAATAGAAGAAATGCAACGATAATAAATTAAAGTAAATGTGCGATTTATATTGTTTTTTATTTAACACCAAACCGTGTTATGTTTAGTAGAAAATAAAACATGATGACGATACAAACGATGATGGCCACACCACAACACCCTAATTGTCTTTAAAAGAGAATAAAAAAAAAAAAAAAAAATGTTCACCGTCGTAAGCTTATTCCGTATGTCAATGACATTATCATTCTTTAAATTTATACCAATATCAATTCAAATTCATTGTTGAACTCTCAATAGCTGGTTATTTATTTATTTTTTCTGTTTTTTTTTTCTGTTTTTATTCGTTTTTCTGTTTTATTTTGTGATGAGAAAGAAAAATATAAATTAAAATTGGAAAAGAAGGCGCAACCTTTATAATAAATTATTTAAATAAATCTCCTACTATTTGTGTTATTTTTTTTTTTAACCAACAATAATGTCCTAAAAATGGTAGAAAAAAATAAAATAAAAACACATAGAATAGATTTATTTTTTCTTCTCTTGCTTCTCGTTTTATCGTTAAAATTTATTTATTTCAAATGATTGTAAACTAAAGTCATGTGTATTTAAGTGTTTAAACCAATTAAAATATTATTTCTGACCAACAAATGTATTTCAACACCAAATGCAATGGCGAATGCTTAAAATCACGGCAGAATATTGCGATTACTAAAAATTTTATCATAAAAGCACATTCTTGTACGTAAAACTTAAACAAAACAAAAAAAAAAATTAATTTACTATACTAAGAGAAATAAAAAAAAAAAAGGATAAAACAGGATTTGATAACCTTTTTTGTTGTTCATGTTGCTACTTCTCTTGAATCATTTACGATTCATAGGATTAACAAAAGCTTACTGATTTTATATGAATTTACTTAATATTGTTAATAGAACTTAAATAAATCCGCCGTTTTTTTAATTTTACTTAATTTAATATAATTAATTCAACCGAATGTAAATTAAGTTCTAAAAGAAGGTTTAAGACCGAAAAAAAAGGTTCTCTTTTCGAAAATGTGTACGAAAATAACTTGTTTATCCGAGCTTTTCATGAGAAGATAATAAATCGAAAAGCTTTCCCTGTTTTTTTTTTTTTTTTTTTAGTAAAAGACGAAAACAAAAAGCCCCAAAAATGTTCTTATAACGTGGGTGGCTGGATATATAATAATTTTTGTATCCTTTTCTAGTTTTAATAACAATTTATTTGGTTTTCCTATATAAAATTATTCTATCGTCCTTTTAGTATTTTTGTTATAATTATATTTAGTTGGGGTTTTTTATTTTTATTTATTTTTTGTAAGAAATAATAAGTTTTATTTATGTTTGAATGAAAAAATAAAATAAAATAAAAATAAAAATGATGATTATAGGCGGTACATCCTTATAGCTTAGCAAACTATTTTCTTATGCTTTTCTTATGTTTGCTGTTGCTATTTCATTACATACAAAAAAATAAAATAAATAATATACAAAAATTACGAAGTAAAATGTTATAAAAGCCATCATAGTCCAGTTATTTTCATTTTCATGTTCATTTCTCTATTTTCTTATAAATTTTTAGTATATCTAACGAAGAAAAGAAAAGAAAAAAAAAAGTAGGAAGAAATAAACAAACAACCTTACTACAAACGGGCAAAGGCAAAATTTTATTTATTTTCTTTGCCTAAAACATATAAAGTTATGTTGGTTGTTCTTCATTTATTACATAAAATAGTACGGTTTCGTTATTATTTCTATTTCAGATGTTGATGACTTGACTTTGATGATGTTAATGCCTTAATGTTCATGCTCTGTATTTTCATTTTAACAACAAAATAACTTTTCTTCTTTTCTTTTTCTTTTTTTTTTTTTTGTTATTCTGTTCTTGTCATTACTATTGTTGCTTTAAATTCTTCAAATATTCAACGATATTTATGAATCGAGAAAAAAAGGAAAAAAGAATTGTTTATTTGTCATTGCCACGCAAATTGTATTTATAAATTATAAGGCTTATACCAGCCAACCAAATATAAAAACAAACTAAGGGTTTGGTTGAACGATACTATGGTAAAATTTTAATAAAATTAAAACCCGTCAAAAAATTTCTGTATTTTGCCTAAGGATCCCTTATACTTTTTATGTAATAGTTAAAATATATTCTTAACAAATTTCTTCGCACAGAAAAAGGAAGAATAAAAAAAAAAAAAAAAAAAAAAAAAACAAAACAACGAAGAGAAAAGAAATTAAAATTTATTGTGTTTAAGGCAATTTTGAAATGTTAAACAAAAAAATAAAAATAGATGAAAATTTCACATCTTCTTCTACAACATTAATTATGTAAAACATGAAAATTTGCATAAAAATTATTTCAATGTAATGAAAATGTTAAAAATAAAAAATTAAAACCACTACCACCCATTTAGTATATATAGAACTACATTTAATAATAACCACCACTGCCGCCAAAAAGTGATTACATTGCGTGCACAAGAAGATGTAGCAAAAATTAATAGAAGAAAAACCATTATATGGTATAAAAATAATAAAATGTCAACGACTACGACTACGACGACATTCGCTTTGCAAAATTAAATTAAAAAGTTTTTTCTCGTTATAATTTTCTTTCTATAATTCAAGCGTGGAGGTGGTTTAATTTTTCATTCGTTCGACTTTTGATAGATTTTTGTTTTTTCCATTTTTTTAAGAAATATAATAAAATTTAATTCAATTCAAGTCTGGCATTTTATACTGGGTTGAGAAAAATATAATTCGTTGATGATTTCTACCTATCAATGCGCCTACAGTGTAAAGAGTAAAATGAAATGCTTTCATTATTTAATTTTTTTTTTTTGGTTCTTTAAAACTGCTGAAGACGTGCTGATAGAATGTATTTGGTGTCACTTAAAATATACTTAATAACCATCTAGAAAAATTCTTTTTTCTTTTTTTAATTTATGTGCGACATACATGTGAAAATCATCAGTTAGACTATTGGCTCTTGGCACCATTTTTACTTTTATTATTATTATCTTCTCGGTTGTTTTTTTTTTAAGTTAATTAAAAAACAAAAAAAAAAAAGAAATGAGAAGAAGAAAATAAGTCACACAATGTATATGTGCATAAGATCCACCAATCCCCCCAAATACGAAAAAAAAAATATCTCTTCGTTTACTATATGTCGCTATATGTCACGTTCATTACGAAAATAGATTTTTTTTTTTTTTTCTTTTATTATTATATTTACCGATGAGACGTAAAAAGAATTAATTTACTTTTATTTTTAAATTTATTTATTTATTTATTAAACGAATGAATGTTTATAAACACTGCTGTATAGAAAAGAAAAAAATTATTGATAAGCGGTTTTACCTAATAATCATTCAATACTTCGTTGATTTTATGACATTATTTTACCGCTTTTGAATCGAACTAAAAAAAATTCATTAAAAATTTTAATTTTAATATAAAATATTATTTTAAGCCTGCACTAATAATAAAAAAAAAAAAAAGACGAAGAAAAATGAAAATTAAATTAAATAAAAAAAAAAAAAATAATAATCACACGATATCGTTGCCAACAATAATTTTTTTTTTTTTTTTCTTGTTTTTTTAATAAAATTCGCATTTTAGCTTGTGTAATTTTTAAATCGGCTTAAAATATGAATCAAACCAATAAAGTGCCATAGCGTGTTTGACACCCCTAGAAAAACGAAATTTAATTTTTTAAATTCATCAAAAATCTGATAAAAAACTTAATGAAAATTTTAATTTTTTCAGAAATTTGATTGAAATTTTCTTTAGTAACTTGTCGAATTATTAGCAGAAAACTTAGTTTGTCGTGTCATCACGCCCTTGGCAATTCACCTGACACAGTGGTTACGGCGCTTTAACGAAACTGTAATGAATTAAAAAAACGAAAAACACACTTTACACGCGAATAAAACATTTTCATTCAAATATTATTAAGAATTTATGCAAAAAAAAAAAAAAAAAAGCACAAGGAAAAATAATTACAGAAAATATAAAATGAGAAAAGAAACAGAGAATAAGTACATAATAAGAAACATTCATTTTCTTTTCTATAAATAATGTGAGTTTAGTAAGAGAAAAGGCATTAATTACATCCATTCACTTATACAGAATTTAATTATGTTAAACACGCACGTGTCATTGAAAAATTATTACAAACAATAATTTACATTTTATTTACAAACAAAATTTACGATAATTAAACGTTAATTTACATTAAAAAAAAAAATCCTCTATATTTCACATTATTTTATCTCTTTTGAATTTTCTTGTTATTTACGTAGCGAAATCACTTAGTAAGGAAAAAACACAAAATTTAAATAAACAATGTAATAAAGAAGTTTTATTTAATTTATTTATTGTACAAAAACAATTACCACACCTTCTACGACATTAAAAATAAATGTAAAATGAAAGATACGGAATAATCATAATAATTTAATTAAAACCATTAACAAGTGTGTAATAAGCAAGGTGATAATAATGTTAAATACAAGTGATAAAATAATATAAAGTAATTATTCAATTAAGTATACGGATAAAATTTTCTTAATAAATTTATGTTGAATAATAAATAAATTAAAGAAAAGAAAAGAAAAAAATAAAAATAATAATTAAATAAACTAGATAATAGAATAAATTTTCCCTTTTTTACTCTTTTAATTAATAATTAATTAAAAAGGGAAATTTTATATGATTTTTCATATAAATTTGTTCATTTATTTTTGTTCCTTGTTATCATTAAAAATATTTTTAATATCTTATTCATTCGCTTATCGCAGATTAATCAATTTTAACTGGCTAATGCTATAGCAACGAACAGCATATTTAAATTAACTAAAAAAAAAAAAAAACAAAAAAAAAATGTTAAAAGTGTACTATTTTGTTACCTTCGGTGGTAATGACAACAAATTATTATGAAAATATACGGGTACAGCGACAAAGAATCCTCTAATCGACTATATTTTTTTTTATAATAATTTGTCACTAAAGCGGCATAAATACCGACAAAGAATTTACAATAAATTCTTATCAACATTGAAAATTGAAAAAGTTTTCTTTTTTTTTTTGTCTTTAAACAAAATAAATTAATTAACATTAATGATTTGTATATATATATTAAACGCTAATAACGTTTATATTTTACAGCATTGTTTAACATTTAATGTTAAATTCTAATACCATTTACAGGTGAACAAAGTGATGGCAATAAATTTATTTAGAGGAAAAAAAAAACATCGAAAAATATACTAAAATTAAATTCAATTAAAACAAATTTTTAAACATGTATTAAATTTTCATTATTATTATTATTATTATTATTAATCATTACATTCATGTATTTAACAGTTGCTTAACAATTTTATTATTATTTTTTTTTTTTTTAATTTTAATGAAAATCAAATTAAGTAAATTCAAGTTAAGTTAAGTTGTAAAACGATTAAAACTTTTTTTTTTATTTAATAAAATAAACTAAAACAACTAGGCATTTAATTGTGCTATAAGCATGCATGCAGGTAGATTTTTTATTATTATTATTATCATTATTATTATTATTATTATTATGATTATTATTTCATTTTATATTTTAATATATAAAATATATATATATATATATTATGCTCATTAACACACGCTTATTTTCCTATTTACGCATGGTTAATAAACATTAATGAAAAATTGCTATAGACTTACACTCACACACAGTTATAATATATAAAAACAAAGTTAAATAAACAACGAAATATATGTATTAAAGGGTACTAAAAATATAAACAACATTAGCAAAAGGAGGAGAAGGAACAACAGCAGCATTAAAGAATAACAAGAATCGTTTAATCGCAAAACAACAAAACAACAAGGCGCGAAATTTACATTACTTTTAGCTTGCTTCTTTTTTTTTTCTGTGTCATATTAAATTATTTACCATTAATAAAATCATATAGTTTAATGTTTATAGTTAAGACCAGGTGTGAATAACCAAATATTATATTTCTTATTGTTTCCCTTCAACTAGTTTCAACCGGTTAACAAGTAAAATTATAAAAACTCCACCAATCATTATTGATGGATCTTAAAAATTATATTTATGAAGGGAAAAACTGCACGTAGCGCATTAACCACAGGTTACCAATGTCTGCTAAAGAGTTAAAAATTAAAAAAAAAAAGATATAAAGAAAAAAATAAAAAAATTTTTTTATTTAATATCTATATTAATAAATTTATAACTCTTTCTCGTTCTATCACTCTCCACATCTTTTATAATTTAATTTTCCATTTTATTAATTAATTTATTATAAAAAAAAAAAAAAAAATTAATATGTCTCAAAAATGTCTTAAAATGCCATAAAGTCTCTTTTTTATTCATTTTTTTTTCTTTCTTCTTTTAAATATTAATTAATTAATTATTAATTTTTATTTATATACCTTATATACCTATTATATATATATATATATATAAAAATGTTATTGCATTTTTATTGAGCTTTATTAAATTATTTTATTTTTTTTTTTTGTTAATTAAAAATAACAAAAATATATGATTAAAAGTTAAATAGTAAATTATGTAATTAAGCGTTATTAATTTTTTTTTTTAATTTTCTTTGGTAAAAACTCGATTGTGAAGTGATTAATTATTAGTAAAGTTTTAACTTAAAAAAGTCAAGTAACATTACTTTATGTTAAAATAAAACAAATTTTTTGCATTTACATTTTTAATAAATAAAGTAATGAATAAATGAACGATGGAAGGATGTTAATGTAAATAAAAATAAAAGTATAAAAGTGATAAGATGCAAGTAGAGAAAAAAGTACATTGAATAAATTAATACATAAACTATAGCTGGGTAATATTATGAAAATGCTTAACAGCCAACCCCTAAACTAGGGAAGAAGGAAAAAAAAATCGTAATAGCAATAGCAGCTATACCAGTACACCATTGCCGATGTGCAATATTAAAAGGACGTCAAAAATGGTTACGAATAACCGAAATGAAAAGGTGGAGAAAGGTGAATAAATAAAAAAATAAAGTAAAATATTCTATAAAATGTGTTACGTGTTGGCTAAACATAAACCAAGCTAAAAACAGGATCTAAAATAGTAATAAGCAAACAACAACAACAACAGCAACGTTATAAGCTAACCAAAAAAGAAAAAAAAAAATTACAAGCAAAGAAAAAAAAGCAAATAATAATAATAATAACAAGAAAGCATGAGGAAAAAAAAACCCAAACTAAAACCAACCAACCAACCACTGACAAACAAACCACAAAAATAAAAATAGCAAAACAAAAAAGTCCTCTTTTATTCGTGTTTGTATAAGACTCTAATAAGAAAGTAAAATTGGTAAATAACAACAGCATGCGCTATCATTTATTATCTTTACCAAACAGGATAACAACCAAACAAATACCAAAAAAAAAAAAAAATTACTAATAAGAAAACGTAAACGAAATAAGGTTAACCATAGTATAAGAAAAACAAAAACAAAAAAAAAATTATTATTGGCTGGCGTTGGCTTTTATAATAACTAAATAAACTTGTAAAAATGGTAAAAACGGTGACAGCAAAAATATTAATAAAATAAAATATCTGTCCTGATGTTTCAAAGAAGATGAAGAATAAAGAAAAATAAAAACTAACTGATTAGGTTAGGCTAGATCTGTAAATATTCAACATCCACCCACAATATTTTTTTGATGAATTTATGAATTTCGCCTAATTTATCTATAAAAAGTTGTAATTTAACTTCTTTTCTTTTTTCTTTTTCTTTTATGCTTTTAATAATAATAATAAGCAAAGTTTCGTTGATAAGTTTTTCGTTCGAGTTAAATAAAGTAATATAATAGTAATACGCGTTATCAACATAAAGCTGATGAAAGCATCGGTGACGCATAAGATAACAAAGTAAAGTAAAAAAAAAAAAAAAATTAAGAAGAAAAATTAAAAAACTTTTTCTTTACGAAGAACAAGCATAAAAACTAGTAAAAAA
Organism: Ptychoptera albimana; assembly: GCA_961205885.1. Lineage (NCBI taxonomy): Eukaryota > Metazoa > Arthropoda > Insecta > Diptera > Ptychopteridae > Ptychoptera > Ptychoptera albimana. Next base: position 17,721,208 of record OY540805.1, read on the forward strand.
GATTTTTTTCTATAGCCAGCAGCAGCAGCAGCTATTTTCCTTTTTTTTTTTTTCTTAAATGCGTTTTGTTTTTAGATGACTTTTTACGAACGTTTTTTTTTTTTTTTTTTTTTTTTTTGTTTTTGCTATCCTTGTTGCTGGTGTTCACCGAATAGATAAAGCTTACAACTTTGTACAGCTTTTTGTAGAAAGAAATGAAAAAGAACTAAAAGCTAAGAAAAATGAAAAAAAAAATGAAATAAAATAATGACGAAAAACTTTTCAACCAATCATTGAAACTTTGTAATGAAAGCTTTAAAAAAGCTTTTTTGTCATTTTCATTTTTTTTTTTTTTTTGTTTTTATTATTGAATATTGGAAATTGCTTTGTTTGTGTTTTTCTATACACAGCATAACACTACCGTGCCTGAAATTATTCTTTTAAAACTTTTTTCTTTTTTTTTTTTTTATTCAACTTTTATTATTTGTAAGGCGTCTTAGATAATAGCGAAAGTTTTTTTTTTTTGTTTTTTCTGTTTTACTTTTTTACTTATGAAGCAGAAAAAAAAAACAGATTATATTACGACAGTGTTTTCATTTTATTTATTACAGTAAAGAAAGCAAAGACAATTTTTTCTTCTTCTTGCCTTTTTTTTTAATGAAGCAAAATACGTATATTAAAACAATGTCTTTGTTTGATAAAAAAAAAAAAGAAAAAAAAGAAAAAGAATCATCGCATTTATTAAGCAGAACGAGATGATCCTATTTCTGATTCCCTTAATTATATTTTCGGAAATTACTTTCTATTCTACGATTTTAAGATTTATTCATTATTTCTTCTGCTTTTGTTGTACATAAATAAAAAAAAAGATGAAGCAGCAGGAGCAACAGAAAAAAAAAAAAAAAAAAAAAAAAGATGGAAAAGGAAAAGAAAATGATACTAATATTGGTTTGATGGTGCGTCCTATAGTTAAATAAGATTCTTGATTACTTAAAAAAAAAAAAAAAACAAATAAAAAGCGCGAAAAAGTTAATGGAATGTACAGTAGTTAAGATGATTTTGTTTATAAATTTTTGTCGTTTTTCTTTTGTCGTTTTCATAACGAAGCACAAAATTATTAAGAGAATTCTATATTTCCCTTAAAAACGTATATATATATATATACTATATATGTTATAAATATACACGATGTCATTTTACTAGATGCTGGAATTATATGTTTTAGGTTTTTTTTTTTTTTTTACTTACGTAATGCACAATAAAGCTTTACTTATTTTCGTTTTCGTTCTTCATTTTTTTATTTATTTAAATTAAAGAGAAAGGGAAAATAAGTTTGGTGTTTTGCGCAACACTGATAAAATAAAATAAAATAAAAAAAATAAATAATAAGAAACCGAACAAATAAAATGTAACGAAACAGTTCTTATGGTAAACTTATGCCTGACTCCATGTAAAGACTTGAAATACAGAAAAAAAAAAAAAAAACTGGGTGATTCTTAAATAACTTTTCTTCTTGTTTTTTTTTTTTTTTTGCAAAATTATATTTTTCCATGATTGAATTTTCAATTTTTCTCTATAGACATTTTTTACAATTTTATGCTTTCAACAAACGACGAACTTTTAATATAATTTTCATTATGGTTTGTATTTATTTTAATATTTACTAAGCCATTAGAAGAAAAAAACAACCATAATTTCTGTAAAACACCGAGATTCACATTGAAAAAAAGATTCAACAATATTTCATTATCCGGGACCATCCTGTAACCATCGTTACGTAAAATAAAGTAGAATAAAGTAAAGTAATCTACAAACACACCTTTAGTTATATAGTAGAGAAACGTTTTACCAGTTTTTACCTTTACCTTTTACATATATCTGTACACCATACCATATATTTTGGATGTTATTACGTTATGTACATTACTTTGTCATATACAAAAAATAAAAGCACTACACTGCTATTAAAAAAAAATTAAAGCTTTAAAAATAAAAAGCAAAAAAAAAAGAAGTAAATTTCCGAAGTAAATACATCCGAAAAGGCCAGAAAGACATTTTCGTTTTTAAATAATCATCGATTATTGAATTAAAAATAAAAAAAAAAAAAACTTTTATCCATTAGCAGTGTATCTTAAATGGAAATTTCTGTTTTTATAGTTAAGCTTAGGAAATTTTCTTCTATAAGTCTAAATGAGTTTCTTAGAGTACCGTTGATACAAATTTCGTTAAAAGTAAATTTTTCGTTTTCCTTCATTTTATACATTTTATTCTATATCAGGTATGGTATAGGAGCCAGAATAACGGATGAGCAGAAATAAATTTTGATGTATCCGAAAACGGTATGAGGTTTTATATAATGAGTGGGTAACGGTTTGGGGCGCTTAATATACCTTTACAAATGGTTGATTTTCCACAGTAGGAAAATTTATTTTAGTTTGTGCTTTTTTTTTTTTTTTTTTGTTTCTTCTTAACATTTCTGTATTTTCGTTATTTAATCATTTTTTCGATGTTGGTTTGAGAATTGAGTTTAACAAAAAACAAAAAAAAAAAAAAGAAAAAAAAAGGAAAGGAAAGAATTTTTCTTTTCTTTACAAAAATAAATAAAAAAAGGTAAAAATGTTTTGCGAATAAAACATCAACATCGTTTTAACTTTATATTTCTTTCGTTTCTTTCGTTTTTTTTTTTTACATTTCTCTTATATCAAAGTCGTGTTGTACGTTGTAAATGTATTTTTATGTTTTACTTTGCTATACATAGTAGAGAAAAAATAATTTAAGTTACAGCAGCATAAGTAGCGACAAAATAAAAGAATTGATGATAAGGCGATAAGGATTCAATGTTTTCGCCGCTTTTTCTCATTTTATTTACAAAAAAAACAGAAATAAAATAAATAAAAAACGTTTTGATTTGCTTCTTTTTTTTTTTTTTAAATAACAACAGTTAATCCTCGGATTATCCGGTGAATTTATTTCCCATGTTTAGTGTAACAAAAATAAAAAAAATTAAAAACTAAACAAAACGCATCAAATACAGCAGAGAACGTACTGTGCTTAATGAACGCTCATCAAAAACCAATGATAAACAAATTAAGGCAAGAAAAAAAGAAGAAACGTCAGAAATAAAATTTTGATTAATCCTTACTTTCACTAATTACATAGCAAAATAAAATAAAACAACTGTAATTAGGGAAATAATTTGTTTTGATCATAAAAAAAAAAAAATTCTTCAACTACACAAAGTGGATCCATTTATCCAATTTTTCCCCTGCAATAAACAAAATTCTGTTGAAATTCAAATATTTATTTACCGGAAAAAAAAAGAGTTAAAGTTAGGCGCGCATGTTAAAAAATTATTAACTCTTTACAAAATTTAGTCACGAAATGAAAATATAAACAAAGCAAAAAAAAAAAATAAAATAAAATAAAACCGAAACAAAAAGCTTTTTATTATTATTTTTCCATTCTGTTTTTTTTTTTCTTTTTTTTTTTTGGTTGAGGAAACCAGGAATGAGGACACCAAACAAAAGTATTTTTTATGTAGGAAAAAAAAACAGAAAACAGAAAAAGGTTAGAAGGAAATGGATTAGAAACTCGTATCGAGATGAACAATCCAACAATAAAGGCACAAAAGGTACCGGAGGAAAAAGCTTTCATTTTATAAAAAATAAAACCACCTAAACACCACCCGTGTTTAAATCACTTTTTTGTATAGTTGGGATTTTTTTTTTTTTTTTTTTTTCTTTCCATTTTGCCTATCTTAGTTGTTGGTATTCACAACGTCGAACGTTCGCCTTCTTTTTTATATTAAACATGCTACATACATAGCAACGAAAATATATATTTATATAAAAAAAAAAAAGGAAGATGAAAAAAAAACTGCTAAAAAGCTCTATGTGAAATGAAAAATATCTACGCATTCATAAAAATAACGAAGAAAAAAAATAAACTTTTCGTTATACTAAATTCAAGGAAAATATTTTTTTACATAACGATGGCGATGAAAGTAAACGAAAAACGGAAGTAGAATACAAAAATGGAAAAAGCCTGCAATGAAAGCAACAGCAAAATGGTAGTTGGACTTATATAAAAGCTTGAAATAATTTTTCGCTTTAAAGTTAGGGTAAAGATGTGCTGCTACGATGGAAATAATTTTAAAATGAAAAAAAATAATAAGAAATGCATAAGGTGGGTGTTGAATTTTTTACTTTTTCATTTTTTTTTTATATTAAAGTTCAAAAACAAGAAAAAAAAAAACGCCCAAAAATATTCACTAAAAATAATAAAAACTGTGTCTGCCAGCAAGAGCATAGAGAAAATATAAAAAGCATAGTCGATACAGTGGAAATGAAAAAAAAAAAAAAAAAAAACGCCAAGTGAATACACGAAGCACTATATGTGGTCGATCATGGTACCGTGTGTGTGGCATTTATTATTATTATTATTATAATTTTTTCGTTATTTTTTAACATTATTATTATTATTATTTTTTTTTTTTTTGTTAGGTTAGCACATCACAGCATGTTGTTTGTACAAATAAATAAACAAACAAACAAACCAAAAACCAAAAAAAAAAAACCCACCTAGTCGCGATGTGAATATTTCTGTACGTTTCATGTGAAGATAACGTGAGCGCGTGATACATTTTTATACAAAAAAAAAAAAAAATTGATATAGCTTAAAACATGGCGTATTATTATTATTATTATCATTACATATTTTTCTAAATAGAATAAACATACTTGCACACGACCAAACGAATAAACAATAATAATAATTTTCGTCCTTTTTTTTTTTTTTATTTGTGTGTGGATTTTACTCTGGTTTTCTTTTCATTCTACTTTTTCTACACACTGTGTGCACACATATTTATTTATTTATTGTGCACAGAATCCTTAATATCTTTAGCAAAAACCAGAATAATGAAGAAAAAAGAAACGAAACGAAATGAAAAACACAAATAATCAACATTTGTATAGCAAATAAAAAAAACAACGAGCTTTACACATATTCACTAGATATGTGTTTTGCCTGCTAATATCATATTTAAAGCTTAAATAAACTTGTTCGTGGTTGATTATTTTAATAAATAAAAAAAAAAAAAATATATATATACGATAAACGCACGCAAACCACCCACAATATGTTAACCATATCAAGCTTTTATTCACTTTTTTTTTTGTTCATCTTATTAATAATTTTTTTTTTTTTTTGTTGTTTTTGGTTTTGTTTTATTAAAAACAATGTAATCTTGTCCTTGTATTTTTTTTTGCCTTTTTGTTTACGTTGAATTCATAACGATAAATAGCACATCCAACGCCCACATATTCATCCTTGTTTGTTTTTATGTTCAACAAAAAAAAAAAGAGGAAAAACTTTCCACACATCGTCATCTGAGCTAACAAATGTTTTTTTTTTATTTTAAATGTAGTTTTGCTTTTTCTTTTTAATTTTGTCACAGCGTTTACAAGTAAATAAATTTTAAAATAATAAAAATATTTTGGTTTACATATGTGAAGCTTTCTGTTGTTGTTGTTGTTGTTGTTATTTTGTTAATCAAACTAAAAAAAAATAATTTATCTATCGTTTTGGTATAATTTGTCGCGGTTATTTCTTTATTTGTTTGCCTCTATCGTAAAATTCTACAAAAAAATAAAATAATAAAAGGAAAAATTAGATGAATAAACATTTCTGTTCCATCGTATTGTTAAGTTTTGGGGAAATAGAATTCAATTCAATTGGTTTTGATTAGATTTGAAATGGATTTGTATGAAAAAGCGACAAACAAAACCTTTGAAAATAAAGAAAAACTAATAATAAAAACTATATACAATACATAAATATAGAAAAATGCTTTTGACATGATTACATAAAACACAATAACAACAACATCAGCAAAGAATCCTATATAGGATGAATTGTGAAGAAAATATGAAAATGGAGAAATGGTTAAAGAAACGAACATTTTTTTTTTTTTTTTTTTTTTTTATTACAAAGAAATGGAATGGAAAAGCAACGAAAAAGACTAAATTCAAGTCAATTTATATTTATGTATCTTCTTTTATTTATTATTTCTCTGTAATATATATATATGTATATATAGGAGTTTATATACATCGTTTTTCCTTACAAACAAACATACAGAAAAATATTATTCCTTATGGCGAAAAGAGAGAAAATAAAAGAAATACCAACTAATAACTATCATAATAATAATAATAATAATAATAATAATAATATGAATGATATTAATATAAATGGTCACAATTTTCTGCTTTATTTATTTATTTATTACAAAAAACACACACACACACGCATATGGGCTTTGTATTTGCTTTGAGAAAATGATGAAAATCTATCTTTATTTTTTTTTCTTTTTTACTTGTTGTTTTACATTTCTTTATTTATTCGTTCTATATTTATGGTAATAGATAAAGAAAAACTAACAACGTCAACGGAAAAAAAAAAACAACAACATATTATTAGCACAGTAGTGTCTCATTAAAATACTCCGCACACATATAAAACATAAGTGTAGTAATATATATAAATGAAAATATAGAGAAATTAGTTTCATTAAAAAAAAAAAAAAAAAATTACACCGTAAAGGTGAAAATAATGTGGGGAGAGTATAAAACGTATTACATAGGCAATATTAACCGACAAACAATTCCACACAAAAACCATATAAAACAAATAAATTGATTTTTTTTTTTTTTTTTCATATTCCTACTCTCGTATATATTCAATTCTATGCAATATTTTCCATTCAAAACATTTATGTTTGTTATGTTAAATAAATTAAATTGAATTAAAAACAACAAAAAATTTATATGTGACGACCAGAAATAGACAAATTAGGGGATAATAAAACTGATTTTTTTTTTTGTTTCTTCTTCCTTTTTTTACGATTTTACTAAATTAATTTTTTTTTTTTTTTTTTTTTTGCTATATTGGGTGAACATACTAGATATGTTTATGATAAATATTTAATCCACTTTATGTTGGATTATGAGAAAAAATATAAAATAATAAAGTTCATACGGTTTTAACCAATAACAAGAATATTTGTATGTTTGTGTTTTGGATGAATTTTGCGTATTTTTGTTGTTATACTACAAACCCTCTATATATAGTTATTTACTTATAACGACTGTTTATTTCTTATTATTCTACACAAAACGCCTCCACATCAATCCCCGTTATTATTAAATTAAAACTACTGATGTGAGATGTAAACATTTCGGTTTTATCAATAAAAATCATACAAAAAAATCATTAGTTTTCTTGTACGTATAAAAGATTTAAAGCCAAGTAAATCTTTTTAATTATTTATAAAATATGCATTTATGCGGTTGTAAAATAATGAAAAATAAAAAATTTTATCAACATTTTTACCACCTAACTGATTAATAATTAATCACAATCAACGCAAAGTTTTATTTACAATAAAAAACGAACAAAAAGGTGTAAAATTATTAAAAAAAAAAAAAAAAAAAAAAAAAAAAAACAACTTAAAAACTTTAAAACAAAAAGCATCATAATATAATTAATTAATTAATTAATTAATTAAATAAAACAGAATTTATTTTTTATTTTTTTTTTTCATTTTTTATTATTAATTAAATAATAAAATAATAAAAAAAAATTAATTTTAAAGTGGAGAAGTAACACAACATAAATTATTATATCTTTCGTCGTCGTCTACTTTTATTTTTATTGTTATTATTAATAATATTAATTAAATTAGTTTTAATGTATATATATATATATATATCATCAAGTAACAGCAACCAGCTAAAGTGACATAAAGTTATTAAATTTTAACTACTTTAAACGACATTACAGGTATCAACATTTAACGTAACGTTCTTTCTTAAACATTTTTTTTTTTTTTTATTTAATTTATTAATTAACACATTATTAATCGTTATAAAAAACAAAAAAAAAAAAAAAATTCTTTTTTTACGTTTTTATTAAACAATAAATCGTCCAAATATGCAAAAGCGTTAAATATGCAATAAAATGATACAAAAAAAAAAAAAAAAAAAATGAAGAAACACCTTACATGGCTTTTTCAGTGTGAAATGTTTTTCCTTATTACGGCAATCAGCCGTATTTATATATAAGCTATATACACATAAGCATAGAATATTTGTATATAAATTAAACGGTCGCACGATTTATTTATGTTTTTTTCTTCTTTTAAACAACATTTTATGGCTTTTTATTTTTTATGACTAATTCCGCTTTTTTTTTTTTTATTCTCTCTCTCCTATCTTCTCATCTTTTTTTTATTGTTTTTTATGTTTCTGTTGTTTTTACTTTGTGAACAATTCAATCAAACCAATTATCATAATTAAATTCATCATATTTACATCAATTATTTATTTTATTAATTATTATTTTTGGTGATGTTTGGTTTTCATTTAATTGAACCAATTATATATTCACCCGAAGCACAGAGCGTACAGTTTTTTTTTTTTTTTTTTTTTTGCCTGTTGGTTTTAATCAGGTCGTTGGTGGTTTTAAAATTAAATCTATGTAAATTGAAAAAAAAAAACCAACACAAAAAAAAGTACCATCACCATCAGCAAAATAACAAACAAAAAAAAAAGTCCCATCATTGACATTTTAATTAAAATTTTATTTTGTTTGATTTAGATTTTAATAATAAAAAAAAAAAAAATGGAAAAAAAAAATTAATTCGCGGTTTTATCCTACAAAAAAAGGAACGAAAACGAGAAATTTATTTAAATTTTTTTTCATTAAAACTTTTTTTTTTTTTTTGTTTTATTTTTATTATTATTAAAAATAATAACCACTGCCGCCAAAAAGGACGAACAGAAATAAATAACAGAGCGAAAAACTGAAGCTTGCCAAATTGCAACAACCAGAACGTGCAAAAATTACGCAAAAAAAAAAAAAAAAAACAATGTTTCCAACATTAAAAAGGAATAAAAAAATTTAATTTTTTTTTCGTCCTTTTATTTTTAATACGGGTAACAAAAAAAAAAAAAAAAAAAAAAAAAACAACCATAGAAAATATAATAAATGGGGACGCGCAAGGATCATAATTTAGATTTTTTGTAATGAGACAAGTGTAAAAAAAAAAAAATAATAATAATAAAGCTTTGAGTTTGAATAAACAAACAAAACTTTCCAAATCCTTTTAGGCGTTAAGTTTTTCATTATAATTTTTGGGAAAATCCTTCAGTAATGTAGAGTGAAATTATTGTTATTATTTTTTGAGACTTGTAATAATCGCAACATTAATTTGGAGAGGCTCAAAAATGTTTTTTTTTTGTATTTTTTAATAAAATGCAAAAGACGCTAAAGAGGATAAATAAAAATTTGCGCATAGTTGATTATGATTATTATGTTTGTTTATATTATTAAAACAAAGACAGCATAAATCCATAAAATATTATTAGAGGAGAGACAATAAGAATGGCATAAAACTAGTGGTACGCTCCAGTAAATTGAATAAATAAGAAAACATAAATGTTGGGGTGATGGCAAGAGAAACACATAAATAAATGCAGATTTAAATGTGTTATGTGTAAAGAGGGATGCTGTTGTGTAGCCATTTTTTCATATTTATTTCAGTAACAAAAAAATGGAACGAATTTTGTCTTGCGAAAATATGTATGTATGCTGCGTAGTTAGGACTATCCCCAAAATTAACCGAGATTTCGAAGGAATTTTCTTTTATTTATTTATTTTTTTTTTTTTTTTTTTTGTACAATTTTTGCATGCGCCTTTGACTTTTATTGACGTTGATTCCTTTACTATCCGAAAAATTCCATTGGTGATTCAAAGCAAAAAATAATAATATTATTGTATAGGGTGATGAAAACTTTTTTCTTTTTTTTTTTTTGTATAATTATCTAATTGGATAAACATCATCCCTTGTAAAAAGTTATTAATTATGATTAAAAAAGTTTTTTCTTTTCTATTTATTTTGTGGAAAATTAGTCCTTTTTATTTGTTTAATAACAGAAAAATTAATTTCACTGATAATGAAGAAAGTAGAGATGGAACATTTACTTGTTTCGGTGAAATCTAATCAAAACAAATTAATAAAAATAATTATTGGAAAGCAAGTGATTCATTTTATTACATAATTGTCAGATGAACAGAAATTTTCCATTTTTATTTTATAGATATAGGGAGTGGTTTTGTGTAATTTAGTAAAGATCCCTTAGCTAGTAACTCTGGAATATTATTGAAATAGTGTTACTGGTTCGTATCCCATTTTGTCCATATACTTTGGTAGAATACCGGTTCTTATGCAAAATTGACTAAAACAAAAGTTAAAATTTTTACTTTACAAGCACCCTACACTTACAAATAAAATGAAAAATAGTAAAGGAAAAGCACTTTGTAAAATTTTTGCCTACAAATGCTTTTACTTATTTTTTTATTTATTTATTTATTTTTTGCCTTCTCTTTAATAGAATTTTCTTTCATCATCTTCATCTACTTTACATCTTATATGTTTATTCAACGAACGCTGGCTAGTAATTTTCTTCGTTTTATCAATTTTTTATTTTCTTTTTTTTTTTTTTCTTTACAACCAAATAAATAACAACAACAGCAAAATGCGGGCACGTAAGCACGAATGAATGTTTTTTTTTTCTTCTTCTTTTTGTGGATCTCTGAATATAGGGATTCTTGTTATGTTTTTTTTTCTCCATTTTTCCATTACTTGCTGTTCGTTGTTGCTGTTATCATGCAATAAGGAGTAAAGTTTTTTTTTTTTTTTTTGTTTTGGTTCTTCATCTTTAATAAAATCTAATACAATATGCATAGAGAGTCCGCCTTACAGTTTTTTTTTTATTTATTTTTCTTTCTTCGGTTCCTTTCCTTTCATTTTAAAGCAACAAACATAAATATGTTTATAAATTTGTTACACTCGAAAAAATTGGTCCAATTCGTTGCTTGGATTATTTTTCTTTTCTTTATGCTGTTTAATCATAAATATTTCATAAAATTTAAGGATAGGAAAAAAAAAAACCTAATAAAAGAGTAAAGTAACGTAAACGAAAATGAGAAAACAAAACTGAACCTTCGTGCTATTAGAAAATGAAGAGGAAAACAAAAAAATTTAAATTAAATTAAATTAAAATATTCACTTAACACAGTTTTGAGTGATTTTTTGTTTTATTAAAATAATTATTTTTGTTTTAAGGTTTTTTTTCTTTTTAATAACCACCCCGTAGTAATAATTTTATTTTTTGTTTTTTTTTTTTTTGCCCTGACGTTTGCGTTAGGTTTTTACAAATTTATTCAATGTTACAGAGAAGAAAAAAAAAAAACAGCAGCAGCAGCAAAACAACGATAACAACAGGGTGTATTACTTCCTCATGTATAAAATGTTAATTTATGTTGAATACATAAATCGCGTGCACAAATTACATAAATATTTAACAGAATAATTTGTAAATATTTCATGATTTTTTTTTTTTCTTTAAATAAATTTAATCAAATTCTTCAGACTATTTTCTACTCGTGTTTTTTTTTCTTTTTTTTTTTTCTTTTTTTTATTTTTATTAATTTAAATAAATTATTAGAGAAAATTATTCACTAAGATCGGCATTGCGTCAAGGAACAAGCTACACAAATACTTTGCAGTGTAAATTTTTTATTTTTCTTTTCTTTTCGTTTGTACTTTGCGCGTTTTTACTTGATGAGAAAAAAAAAAAAATAACAAAAATAAAATAAAAATGAAATTTATTTAAAGCAAAATAAAATGTGTACGATGATGAAAAGAATTTAACCATCCATGCTAAATAAGTAAAATTAAGTGAAAGAATGAAAAAACAAAAAAAAAATGGAAAAAAAAAGCAAATAAAACTGCTGCGTATTTTTTTTTTTTTTTTTTTTTTTTTCGTTGTTGGGACGAAAAAGGTTTTTTTTTTTTTTATCATTTACCGCCACATCGCGCACGATAGCTCGTTGCTTTATTTCATTTTTATTTTTTCCTTACAACATTTGGAAAATGCAAATATATCAAGTTTAAGCAGATATTCAATATCAATGGTCCGTATCAAGAAAATTGGATTACTTTCTCCATTTTTTTTTTCTTTCTTCTTTACTTAGTTTAATAGACGCCCGACTACTTGTTTGTTGTTGTTGATTTTCTCATTTCGTTATATATATATATATATATATGTATATAAACCACCCAACGCCTACAATAACCTTAATAATTCAACCGTGTTCATTCAATTTTATATAGAAAAAATAATGGAAAAAAATTGAGAAACGAAATTCTATTGAAGATGATCGCTGATGAAAATGAATGGAATAAATCAACAAGAAGAAAGCTTATAGCATAGGGATCGTCATCTTTTCATTTATTTTTCTGTATGTAGAAAAGTTATGCTTTTTTATTATTAAAAAGAAAAGAAGAAAAAATTGAACAAGAAAACCGAGGAAATATTGAACGATTGTTTGTATAAACAATTTAATAATAAAACGAGAAAAAAAAAAGACTTCTCATCATTTTACATAACGATACATGACTATGATACATTGGTTAATAAAACAAAATTCCTTTTCAAATTTTTATATAACACAAAAAAAAAAAAAAAAAAAAAAAAAATTATTCAAAGTTTTTTGTCGTTTGTTTGTCAATTTCTTTCTTCGTTTTCGTTTCTTTTTTTTTTTATGATAAAATCTTGAAGAAACGAAAAGCAAAAAATAACCAAAGATCCTTGAGTGCTGAATGCTTGAATGCTTTTCGTTTATTTATTTGAATATTTTAAAACTAGAACGATGTGAAAATAAAAAAAAAAAAAAAATAATAAATTAAATTGAAAAATTCTTCATCGCAAAGAATTTTATATGTTTTCTGAGGTTTGAAATGTTTCTCATCTTGTATGTTTTCATTTCTTTTCTTTTCTTTTTTTGTTTGTATTGAAAAAAGTAAACAAGCAAACAAACAAACAAACAAACAAACAACCAAAAAATAAACGAAATATCCATTTCACAGAGTTTTCTTTTTGGTGTTTCCATTTTTTACTACATTTAATAAAAATAAACGATGACGAAACGAAAAAGAAACACAAAAATCATGCAAAATAAAAAAAAAAAAAAAAAAAAAAACACACAGAAGAAAACTTATTTACAAAAAAGCTTCGTTGATAAAAATTTCCCTTAAAGTTTTATTTTCCGAAATAAGACACAAAACATTTCTGAAAAAAAAAAAAAAAATACAAATAAAAAAGAATTTTAATTAAATTATTATGAGAAAAACAAAAAATAATTCAAATGAAATCAAAGAATCATGAAGAAACGAATTAAAAACAAAAAAAAAAAATAATTAAAAAAGTTTTTTATTCGTTTATTTTTTCTCGAAAGGGAAATTAATTATTTAATTAAAAAATATATTTTTAAAGTCGAAAATATTTAAATAATCCAAGGGCGATAAGGTCAAATTTGAAATGACGATTCTCATGTCTATTTATCAAGCACATTTAACTAAGCATTTTCATCATCAGTGGCTGTATTTTCGGTTAAAGAAAATATTCATCTAAGACAATCATTTCTTTATTTTTTTTATTCTCTTTAAGGTTAAGCAATGCTTTTGCCAGCAGAGATAATAATTTCCATAGTTTATTTTCTTTCTTTTTTTTTTTTCTTTTTTTTGTGGGTGTGTTTTTAAAATTAGATAAAAGAAGATAAAATGACATAAAGCTAGAAAATTTACTTTTGAAAACTAAGCAAAATTCAGCAACAACAAAATATATATATAAATCTAAATCTTCTAATTTGTTTCTTCTATTTCTCATTATCCTTACAAATCCATGCATCAAACATGTACTCAATATTCTAAACATTACAAACATTTAGTTTTATCTACATTTTCATTTCTTATTATTATTATTATTATTTGTTTCTTTCAGCACATACACATTTTGTGTGTCTTATGTGCTTAAAGTACGCTCATGAGAAATAGAAATGTCAAAGAAATTAAGTCATGGTTAATACACGTAAAAATTACATACAGAAAAACTACAAAATTCCTATAAAAAAAAAAATAAACATACAAAAACATATAAAAAAAGTAATGCGACTATGTAAGTAAATTTCATCTCAAAACTAAAATAAATAATTTATTTATGCTAAAATCGTGATCTAACATTGATTTTTAATAATGATGACGCAATACAACTAATAAGCCTGATGGTAATGAAAATTATTTTACCATCTTTAAACACTTTTTAAAAGTAAAAATGAAATAAAATAAATCACAATACTGCGATACATATGCGTTAAAACATTTATGCAACAAATAATAAATTTATTAAAGACTTTGGTTAACTAATTTTTTTTTAAATTAAATTAATTTATGTGTGATTTATTCTTGATATTTTATCATAATTTTAGAATTAATTACAGAAGTTAGAATCACTGTTTTGGGTTACAAATACTTCATGATTATTTGCTTGCATTTAGTTGTTAATCGCACTGTTACACAGCATTAACAAAAATTTTCTCAAACACTAAAAATGCAACACTGCATAAGAAAATTACTTTATTTCCGGATTTTTCCTTTCTTTTTATTATTATTATTATTTAATATTTATAATGTTTATAAAAACATTTAAAAAACCATTTAGCCATATAGAAAAAAAGTAAGTAAATTTTTCAATAAAAACAAAAAATATTTCATACACATAAATATATAAAAATATGTAAAAAAAAAAAAAAAAGTCATAAATTAAACGATTTGTTTTTATTAAGCACAAATGTAAATAAATAAACAACGAAAAACGCGTTAAATGACTGCAATAAATATAATAATTTTTTATTTATTTTTTTTTTTTTTTATAAAACTTTTTACATTAAGCAAAATGAAATTAAAAGCATTTACAAGTAGCAGCAGCAGCAACAGCAGCAGCAACAGCAACAACAAATTGCTGCAAAAAACAATAAAATCATCTTCATTTCAATTAAGTTTTATGTCGTAAATTTGCGTTCTTGTAGTTTCTGTTTTTATTATTATGATTATTATTAAAATGTATATTAACTGTTGAAAATTTTAAAGTCAAAAAAATTAAATTAAATTAATATAATAAAAAACAGAAAAAATAAATAAACTCATTGACATATGTGAAAATGATTTAAAATTGTAATGAAGTTGTAAGTTCAGTTTTCATCACGACAATTAACTCAATCAGAATTGTTTTATTAATAAATTATAATAATAATAAATAAATTAATTTAATCGTTGTCTGATTTCACACATTAAAATATTTATTTAATAGCAACCAGCAACAGCAGCAACAACAGCAACAACATCAGTTACAGTCATAATTCAACTATGAATATGGTCACTTTAAATTATTTTTTTTTTATTATTATTATTTTTATTATTACTCACTGTCATTGATTTGTTTACTATACAACATACTGTTATGATTTATGATACTTTAAATTAGCGAAAAAAATTATTGTTTAGACATTTAAATGCAAATTAAAAATCTTCCTTCTTAAAAATCTCTGTAGTTGTATATTGAGTCCTTGAAATCATTAACAACCCCACCAGAAAGACATTAATCTTTCACCTAAATTACTACTAATGATTCAGAGTTATAAAAAAAAAAAAATAAATCAATAATCTAATAACACAGAGAAATTAAATAAATACAAAGTAACAAAGTAAAAAAAATAAATAAAATAACAAGGAAATTGAATATAAAATCAATACTGTCAGAGTATTTTTAGTTTAATTCACCTGATACACAAACGTACGTCATTGATATTATTCCTTCCCTATTTCTATAGATTTATTTTTTATTTTGAAAATATTTGCGGTTATTAATGCAAATGCTATGCTATGCTGGAATATTAATGCAAAAAACGACAACAACGGTAGCAATCAAAAACCACGCAATTAAGCAATAAAATGTTGAAATTTTGTTTTTTTGAGGTCAACAGTTGCTTAAGTAATTTTCTTTTTTTTTTTCATTAATTAAACAGATAGAAAAAATATTTTTGTTCATAACGAAAATAAATTGAAACAAAAAAAAAAACAAATTCACCTCTTCAAAACAAATTAAAATTTAATTAAAATTTCCTATCAACAAACAAGAAAAGTTTGATTAAACTATGGAAAATGATGTTCCGAATTTTATTATAGTCAAAAAAAAAAAGAAAAAAAAGTTACTCAAAAGTTAAGTAACGTAACGTAAATTAAATAAACATAAAAATTTAAATGATTTGTGGGTTTTTTGCGATTTGATTCTTTTTATTTTTATTTTCTTTTAGTTTTTTTTTTTTTTTTTTTTTTTTTTTCATCTCTGTTTAAGGTTTTTAAGCTACAAAAGCATAATGAGATTTTGCAACAATAATAGTCGAACAATAGTTATGTAATTTTCATTTTAGCAGCATGATTTTTAAAGAAAAATAAAAAAAAAATGTTTTTTCATTAGTTTAATGTCGTTGTGTGGGTTAAATGTTTGATTTTTGTTTTTTGTGTGTTGAACGTGCTAAGCAATGAATCGATCCGTATTGTATGACAGCCATTACGTCTGGGGCGTGGCAGTTTTTGTTTTTTTTTTTTTTCTTCTTCTGTGTACATCACATGCGTTCAAAACGAATCTTGTGTTGGAAAATATTTCGGTATTTACCAGTAGCCAGCAGCTAGCTAACTTGAATACCATTAGTCCCCACTATTTTTAGATGAAACCAATTTTCTATGTACGTCACGTCACAGTGCTTCTCTTATTATAACTGGTCCATCATCTCATCTTATTTCGTAGCGTCGCATCGTACAGCACACAAAATTGTTAAACTTTAAATAACAGCAGAGAATAAAATAAAAATAAAAACAACATGGCCTAGCATCAACAGCAGCGGGAGCTTCATCACTTGGCTGGTTTTATTTTCGATTATTTTTTTTATATTCTCTGGTTGAAAATTTATGTGAAGCTGACGTTGATGTAGGAAACGAAAAATATATATTTTGGTGATGCTTGCTTGTCAGATGATGCAGCAGTTACTTCTGCTATCATAGCGGTTGCCTTGGGCGTTTTCTCGTATTTATTTTTAGTAGAAATAGTAACAAAAAGCAACAAAATCTACTTTGAATTTACAAAAAAAAAAAAAAAAAAAAAAATAATAATAAAAATAAAAATCCTATCTATCGGTTTTAAATGAAAAAAACAAAAAACAAATTTTGTTGAAAATCAAACGATAGCGAACACAAAACCACTTACAACGACAGAGTAAAACTTCAGCCTAGCCTAGACTTGTAATTTTATTTTATTTTTCCTCGTTCATCTTTGTTTTCTTTTTTATGTATTTCGATATTGTTTTTATTTTCTTCGTTAATACTATGCGGCAATGTGATGCGGACATATTTACCATCCACTCGACATGATGATGATAAGCGTGCGCGCCCATTTATTTTTATTTTCATCGAAATTTCGATGTTGTTGTTGTTCGTTCGTTCGTTAATTTCATTTCTATTCCCATATCTACAGTCACGACTATAGAATTACTAAAATTACATGGATGACTGATAACATATAATTGATAGGTTATCACAGCACGTTTTTTTCGTTAGTTTTTATTTTATTTTCGGTTTTCATCGTTTTTTTTTTCTTTTTTTTTTTTTCTTCCTATTTTATACGAGAGGAAAAAATATTTACTAAAAACAGACTCTAAACATCTTGTTATAAACCAGTCAAGGCAATGATAAAATCAATTAAACTTTAGAAATTACTTTTTCTATTCAATTTTTCATTTTACATCAAAAAGAAAATCATCTTGAAAATATTTTTTCTCATTTAATTCATTTGAAAAAACACTTGAAAATTATTTATAATTTTATTTATTTTTTATTTTTTTAGTAATTGTAGCAAATAGATTACCACACACGCATACAGAATATTTAAAAAGGATAAAGGATAACGAATATAAATTCTATAATAAGGAGAATATTTTATTTTTATCGGTTTATTAAATTTATTTGACGATGCCAATTGAATTTTGCTTATTTATTTCATTTTATACCATTGTTACTCGTATGAGGTGTTTCGTATCAAACATATTTATATATTTTTATCACCAAAGAAAACAAAAAATAATATATATATATATATAAATAAATAATAAAAAAATGACCACGGTTATGACCTTTACGTTCGCTTCAGAATGATAAAAATAAGATGTGCGAATATTTTATTATTGCTGTTGTTTTTCTTATTTCGCTCATACTTTACTTAAGCAGTGGATAAAAATACGTAAAATTAAACAGAAGTAAAAAAAATAAATAAATAAATAAATTTGTTGCATTTATTATTTTTATTTTCACTTAAGCCATGAGGAAAAAAAATGATAACTGGGCGCCCACTATTTTTTTTTCCTTTTTTCTTTATTGAATGTTTTTTTCCCCCATATATACTTTTTATACTTATTATACTTTTTTCTATTTGTCGTCACTATACCGATAAAAGTCAATTGATTTTTTCTTTTCTTCTTTTTGTATTTTATCTATCCTCCTCCACCTATAACTTATTTTTATATTTATTTTCTTTTTTGTCGTCTTTAAGAAAATACAACAATTACTTAAGAGAAATGAAAGAATTTTTATTTAAATAAAAAGGAAAATGCAATTCATGTGAGTTATTTATATGACAGATATGTGTGTTGTTTTCTTTATTTAAAAGAAAAAAAAAAATTAAATAAATGAAAAAACATTTTTTTTTTCGGTTACATAAAAAATTCTTGACACCAAACTTAACTCAACTCAAAAAAAAAAAAAAAATGTTCTAAATGTGACCGCGACTTTAATAAAAAAAAATGATAATGGAAATTTTTTTCTTTCTATATTTAAATAACATTAATTTACATTTTTCAAAGATAAATAAAGTTAAAAAGAAAAAAAAAAAAAAGTGACTTAAGAAACATGAAAGAATAGCCATTTTGTTTGTCACTTAAAAAAAAGAAACAAAAATTTGTTTTGAAAATCATTAAAAGCAGAAGAGGAAATTTTTTTTTGTTTTTTTTTTTTTTTTTATTTAAATCTTAAATTATCTACTTAAGAAACGAAAAAGAATTATAAAAATAAATAACGAGGACACCCTGCGTTGAGGTATTTATTTATATTTTTCTTAAACAGAAGAGAAAACAAAAAAAAAAAAAAAAAAATTGTATTTTGTATTAACCGGCATCAACATTGTGAACATTAACAGCAGCAGCATCAATACCGCTGTTTCTAATAAACGACAGAAATAAATTTATTTAAATAATGTTTAAAAAAAAAAGCAACAATATAAACTACTATAATTAAATTTATAACAAAGTTCACAGTTTAAACGGAATAAACTCAATAAGAATTAAAATAAAAAAAAAAAAAACGAGGACATACGACACGGAAATTGGAAGATTTTTTTTATTTTCTTTCTCTACTTTAAAGAAATATTATTTATTGGTTTTATGTTTTTACATATTTTTATTACAATAATGATTGTTATTATTAAAGTTAACAACATTTATTGCGGGGGTGCAAGGTGATCCGGAAGTAATTGCTTAAATAAATGATTATCCATAGCAATAAAAATGTTTAAACAGACGATTAATAACTAAAATATAATTTTGTTATTATTATTTGGGGTGTTTGAAGTGGATAATGATTGCTATCTATAAGAATATTACTAACCCTTACAGGGATTCTCTTTGAATGCGGATTGTACCATTTTAACCGCTTCTGACAGGTTATTCACTGCTGTCTTTAGAATATTTATTAAAAATAAAAAAATCAAATCGATGCTTTAAAATGTTTAAACGCGAAAATAATGCTTAACCAGACATGGCTCGTCAAGATCGTGTCTATTTTTATTCATACTTTAACGCGACACCAACAAAATCACCATTCTAAATATATTTCTTTAATGCCATAAATAATACAAATTCACTAATCTTATTTTAATGCAAAGTGGAAAAACAAAAAAAAAAAAACGTTTATCACAATATTGACATTGATGAAATGACTTTATGACGAGAAAATTATGCAAAAACAAAATATGAATTATGCATTATCTGCTGTTATATGTGTCTTTGGTGTCACCAGCATTAATTTTAAGTATTTTGTTAAAAGTTTATTTAAATTTTTATTTTATTATTTTTTTTTTTTTAATTAAACATGATATTGGAGTGACTGTATAATCAAGGATTAACGCTGTTAAAGTCGTTACATTCCGTTACAGGAATTTTTTTTTTTATTGTGAATTAATTAACAAACAAATATTTTTTCCCATAAAAATCACGATTATAGAACTGTAAAAATAAAAATTCTTACACTAATTAATTATAAACAATAACAATAATATAATTAATAACTATTTTTCCAATAAGCGACGGTTATTATAACAATTATTGCTGTTAATTTCAGTGATAAAAATTGAAAAAAAAAAAAAAATAAATCAAACATTATGGCGACATAGCGACGGCACAAAACTAAACACAACAACGTATAAGTTATGAGGAATATTCAAAGCAGAACAACAATGTCGCTAACTATATGGTTGATTAATTTAATAAATTCACCATGAAATATAATTTAGTAGTTTACAAAAAAAAAAAAAAAAAAAAAATTAATAAATAGAAACAAAGCGCCGAGTAGTTGCGGTTTTTTCTTAGAACAAAAATAAGGGAAATTTTCTTGTGTGAAATCAGACATTAATTTATTTTTCCTAGGTTTTAGTTTATTTCATTATTTATTATAATAATCTGTAACAAAAAAAAAAAAAAGGACACAAAATGCTTTCAAAGATTTAAAAATGAGAATTAAACAGGCAAACAAAAAAAAAGGACAATTACAAGTGGGCGGAGTTAATTATTTATTGAACTATGAGAGCACAGCAAGTAAGTTATGAACAAACAAACAAAAAAAAAAAAAAAAAAAAAAAACTACAAAAATTAATTAAAATAAAATGAATTCAAGCAAATAATTAAATTATTTTCACATGTCAATGTTGTTTTGTGAGTGTTATAAAAACAAAAAAAAAACAAAAAAATTGTTTATTTATTTTTATTTTTTCAGTTACATCATAATCGAGATAAGGAGTAAAGAAAAATTAAAAAAAAAATCCAACAGCCAGAGCAACAAAAGTTAAATAAATTTCACAGAACATTAACAATAATATTAATTTTTATTATTATTATTTTTCTTCTTTATTTATTCATGTTTATGATAATTAAATAACAAAAAAAAAAAATAAAAAATACTAAAAATAAAATTTGTAGCGCAAAATAAAATATTAAAACAAAAAAAAAAAATGTAATTCTGACACTCTGTCTAGTGTACCCTGTACCCATAATAAATAAATTAATTTATATTTCTTAAAATGTAAATCGTTGCCCAATAAATATTCAACCTTAATATCGGCTTAAATAAAATAATAATAATAAAAAAAAAAAAATTATATTGACTTAAGCTAAGTAATGTACAGATTACAATCATGGATTTTTCTTTTTTTGGTATTTTTATTACACTGTACTGTGTTTGGGTTTCTCATCTGTAAACAACAGATAAAATTACACGTTGTGACATTTAAAAGATTTTTTTTTTTTTTTTTTAACACACAGCCAGACACATTGAGAAATATTTTTAATTTTTCTTTATTTTGTTAATAAAAATAATTAATTAATAATTATTAAAATAAAAATCTATAAAAAAAAAAAGAAAAGACAAATTTAACGAATAAAATTAATCCTAATTGGAAATAATTTTTAATTAAATTATTATTTTAATAAAATAGTTTTATTTTTATATTTTTTCGTTAATTAAATTAAGTCAGAAAATATATGGTTAACTGACGGTTAAAGGCTTAATTCTTGCACAATGTCATTTGAACAATTTTTTTTTTTTTTTTGTTTATATTTTTCGGTTTTATTGAATTAACGTTGAATTAAGTAAACGAAATAATCTAAAATGGTAAAAACATATAAAAGTCGCACGCTCAACCAAAAACGCATTTACAAATACACATAGCTATGCAATTTTTTTTTTTTTTTTTTACTTTATTTTGTTATAAAATCAATTAAATCGCGTATTGAATAAAATATTGAATCACCTGCATTTTTTAAACAACTTATAACAATGTGTTTTTAGTTTTTTTTTTTTATTATCAATTTTAGTTTATTTAGGCATCATAAGAATTTAAAAATTATTACCTCGTACAGACCAAATAATAATAGAGGTAAAAACAATAACAACAACAAATAATTAATTGACATCCAACGACAAATCGAAATTTTTATTAAATTTTATTTTGTTATTTTCTTTTGTTTAGTTTATTTTTTTTAAGTAGGTACTAATCGAATCCCACACACATGATGATTATTTATTTTTTTTTTTTTTGGAGGTAATTTATTTTTATTTATTTTTTTTTTTTTTGTATTGTTTATATTGTACGCTTCGATATAATATTAAACAAAAAAAAAAAAACGAAAATAAATATTTTAATTTAAAAAAGGAGAATAATAAGAGGTTGATATATGTGATGTACCGGATAATAAATAACAACGTGCAACCAGCTAAAAGGCAAGTAAACATGACGATACATTGACCATTGATGGTGGTGAATAAATTTGAAAAAAAAAACTAAACGAAACGAAAATAATAATAATAAAAATAAATAAATTATTTAATCATGTTGACATTAGTATTGTGGTTTAAAAATTATTGTTGCTTATAAATTTATTGATTATTTTGTTCGATGATGATACTAAGCAGCAATGACGACGACGACGACGACAACAACAACAGCATGACAACGTATTTAGTATGGCGGATAAGATAATTTTTTTTTTGTTTTTTTTTTTTTCATTTTCTTTTTGTGTAAAGAAAAGTTTTAGTTACAGGCATACAAAATATTTAGAGTTAAACGAATAAATCGTGTTGTATAATTATAAAATGCAAAATAAATGTAAAAAGCTAATCCCAAAAGTTTATTTTTTGTTATTCTTTCAGGATGCCATAGTCCGTGTTTTATTATAAATTCGTGACAAAAACACTGAATACAAGACTTATTAGCTTATAAGCTTCTTTTTTTTTTGTTGTTGTTGTTTATACTTTTAATGGAAATAAATATTATTACTATCTGTGTTAAGCATTAATAAATTTGTTTACAATATTATTAATGTTGTTTTCCTTCTATTTTCTAAGTGAAAATTGAGGGAAGACTACTACACTATTTATACTACACAAAAATGAAAAAAAAAACAATAAAGCAAAATCGAAAAAGTGCGTGATTTAAGTAAATTTTAACAAAAAAAAAATTCTTTTAAAACAAAGCATAAAATGTTTATCTTTTAAGTATGTTGAATTAACA